>CM028692.1:52543664-52763743 GCA_016771965.1 Brassica carinata
TTTTATTGCATAATTGCATCCTCCACTTAAATATTATGATGGTCAAAGAGGTTAGGAACGTTTGTTGTCTCCGTTTCTCAAGATAATAGTGATTTCATAGTGGTTAGTCTACTTATTTAAGCAGTATATGAATTTAAACTAAATTAATTGTTAAAAATTAGAGTGATGTACATGTACCTTGAAAGATAGTTTAGAATACATTAATACAAATGTAGAATGTGGTTAAATAATTTTAAACAACACTAAATAATATAAGATTATGTATATAGAGCATTTAACGAAAAACTCAATATTTTCGTAGGGGTTAACCCACAAATTTTGAGAGAAATTCAAAAAATATGACAATATTGTTTTATTGCATAATTGAATCCTCCACTTACATATTATGATGGTCAAAGAGGTTAGGAACGTTTGTTGTCTCCATTTCTCTAGATAATAGTGATTTCATAGTGGTTAGTCTACTTATTTAAGCAGTATATGAATTTAAACTAAATTAATTGTTAAAAATTAGAGTGATGTACATGTACCTTGAAAGATAGTTTAGAATACATTAATACAAATGTAGAATGTGGTTAAATAATTTTAAACAACACTAAATAATATAAGATTATGTATATAGAGCATTTAACGAAAAACTCAATATTTTCAGTAGGGGTTAACCCACAAATTTTGAGAGAAATTCAAAAAATATGACAATATTGTTTTATTGCATAATTTCATCCTCCACTTACATATTATGATGGTCAAAGAGGTTAGGAACGTTTGTTGTCTCCATTTCTCTAGATAATAGTGATTTCATAGTGGTTAGTCTACTTATTTAAGCAGTATATGCATTTAAACTAAATTGATTGTTAAAAATTAGAATGATGTACATGTACCATGAAAGATAGTTTAGAATACATTAATACAAATGTAGAATGTGGTTAAATAATTTTAAACAACACTAATGAGTATAAGATTATGTATATAGAGCATTTAACGAAAAACTCAATATTTTAAGTAGGGTTAACCCACAAATTTTGAGAGAAATTCAAAAATATGACAATATTGTTTTATTGCATAATTTCATCCTCCACTTACATATTATGATGGTCAAAGGGTTAGGAGCGTTTGTTGTCTCCATTTCAAGATAATAGTGATTTCATAGTGGTTAGTCTACTTATTTAACAAGATATGAATTTAAACTAAATTGATTGTTAAAAATTAGAATGATGTACATATACCTTGAAAGATAGTTTAGAATACATTAATACAAATGTAGAATGGTTAAATAATTTTAAACAACACTAAATAATATAAGATTATGTATATAGAGCATTTAGAAAAACTCAATATTTTAGTAGGGGTTAACCACAAATTTTGAGAGAAATTCAAAAATATGACAATATTGTTTTATGCATAATTTCATCCTCCACTTAAATATTATGATGGTCAAAGGGTTAGGAGCGTTTGTTGTCTCCATTTCAAGATAATAGTGATTTCATAGTGGTTAGTCTACTTATTTAAACAAGATATGAATTTAAACTAAATTGATTGTTAAAAATTAGAATGATGTACATATACCTTGAAAGATAGTTTAGAATACATTAATACAAATGTAGAATGTGGTTAAATAATTTTAAACAACACTAATGAGTATAAGATTATATATATAGAGCATTTAGAAAAACTCAATATTTTCAGAGGGTTAACCCACAAATTTTGAGAGAAATTCAAAAATATGACAATATTGTTTTATGCATAATTTCATCCTCCACTTAAATATTATGATGGTCAAAGGGTTAGGAGCGTTTGTTGTCTCCATTTCAAGATAATAGTGATTTCATAGTGGTTAGTCTACTTATTTAAACAAGATATGAATTTAAACTAAATTGATTGTTAAAAATTAGAGTGATGTACATGTACCTTGAAAGATAGTTTAGAATACATTAATACAAATGTAGAATGTGGTTAAATAATTTTAAACAACACTAAAGAGTATAAGATTATGTATATAGAGCATTTAACGAAAAACTCAATATTTTCGTAGGGGTTAACCCACAAATTTTGAGAGAAATTCAAAAAATATGACAATATTGTTTTATTGCATAATTGAATCCTCCACTTACATATTATGATGGTCAAAGAGGTTAGGAACGTTTGTTGTCTCCATTTCTAGATAATAGTGATTTCATAGTGGTTAGTCTACTTATTTAAGCAAGATATGAATTTAAACTAAATTAATTGTTAAAAATTAGAGTGATGTACATGTACCTTGAAAGATAGTTTAGAATACATTAATACAAATGTAGAATGTGTTTAAATAATTTTAAACAACACTAAAGAGTATAAGATTATATATATAGAGCATTTAACGAAAAACTCAATATTTTCGTAGGGGTTAACCCACAAATTTTGAGAGAAATTCAAAAAATATGACAATATTGTTTTATTGCATAATTGAATCCTCCACTTACATATTATGATGGTCAAAGAGGTTAGGAACGTTTGTTGTCTCCATTTCTCTAGATAATAGTGATTTCATAGTGGTTAGTCTACTTATTTAAGCAGTATATGAATTTAAACTAAATTAATTGTTAAAAATTAGAGTGATGTACATGTACCTTGAAAGATAGTTTAGAATACATTAATACAAATGTAGAATGTGTTTAAATAATTTTAAACAACACTAAAGAGTATAAGATTATATATATAGAGCATTTTACGAAAAACTCAATATTTTCGTACGGGTTAACCCACAAATTTTGAGAGAAATTCAAAAAATATGACAATATTGTTTTATTGCATAATTGCATCCTCCACTTAAATATTATGATGGTCAAAGAGGTTAGGAACGTTTGTTGTCTCCGTTTCTCAAGATAATAGTGATTTCATAGTGGTTAGTCTACTTATTTAAACAGTATATGAATTTAAACTAAATTAATTGTTAAAAATTAGAGTGATGTACATGTACCTTGAAAGATAGTTTAGAATACATTAATACAAATGTAGAATGTGGTTAAATAATTTTAAACAACACTAAATAATATAAGATTATGTATATAGAGCATTTAACGAAAAACTCAATATTTTCGTAGGGGGTTAACCCACAAATTTTGAGAGAAATTCAAAAAATATGACAATATTGTTTTATTGCATAATTGAATCCTCCACTTACATATTATGATGGTCAAAGAGGTTAGGAACGTTTGTTGTCTCCATTTCTCTAGATAATAGTGATTTCATAGTGGTTAGTCTACTTATTTAAGCAGTATATGAATTTAAACTAAATTAATTGTTAAAAATTAGAATGATGTACATATACCTTGAAAGATAGTTTAGAATACATTAATACAAATGTAGAATGGTTAAATAATTTTAAACAACACTAAAGAGTATAAGATTATGTATATAGAGCATTTAACTAAAAACTCAATATTTTAGTAGGGGTTAACCACAAATTTTGAGAGAAATTCAAAAATATGACAATATTGTTTTATGCATAATTTCATCCTCCACTTAAATATTATGATGGTCAAAGAGGTTAGGAACGCTTGTTGTCTCCATTTCTAGATAATAGTGATTTCATAGTGGTTAGTCTACTTATTTAAGCAGATATGAATTTAAACTAAATTAATTGTTAAAAATTAGAATGATGTACATATACCTTGAAAGATAGTTTAGAATACATTAATACAAATGTAGAATGGTTAAATAATTTTAAACAACACTAATGAGTATAAGATTATATATAGAGCATTTAATCTAAAAACTCAATATTTTCTAGGGTTAACCCACAAATTTTGAGAGAAATTCAAAAAATATGACAATATTGTTTTATTGCATAATTGCATCCTCCACTTAAATATTATGATGGTCAAAGAGGTTAGGAACGTTTGTTGTCTCCATTTCTCAAGATAATAGTGATTTCATAGTGGTTAGTCTACTTATTTAAACAAGATATGAATTTAAACTAAATTGATTGTTAAAAATTAGAATGATGTACATATACCTTGAAAGATAGTTTAGAATACATTAATACAAATGTAGAATGTGGTTAAATAATTTTAAACAACACTAATGAGTATAAGATTATGTATATAGAGCATTTAACGAAAAACTCAATATTTTCGTAGGGGTTAACCCACAAATTTTGAGAGAAATTCAAAAAATATGACAATATTGTTTTATTGCATAATTGAATCCTCCACTTACATATTATGATGGTCAAAGAGGTTAGGAACGTTTGTTGTCTCCATTTCTCTAGATAATAGTGATTTCATAGTGGTTAGTCTACTTATTTAAGCAGTATATGAATTTAAACTAAATTAATTGTTAAAAATTAGAGTGATGTACATGTACCTTGAAAGATAGTTTAGAATACATTAATACAAATGTAGAATGTGGTTAAATAATTTTAAACAACACTAATGAGTATAAGATTATGTATATAGAGCATTTAACTAAAAACTCAATATTTTCAGTAGGGTTAACCCACAAATTTTGAGAGAAATTCAAAAAATATGACAATATTGTTTTATTGCATAATTGAATCCTCCACTTACATATTATGATGGTCAAAGAGGTTAGGAACGTTTGTTGTCTCCATTTCTCTAGATAATAGTGATTTCATAGTGGTTAGTCTACTTATTTAAGCAGTATATGAATTTAAACTAAATTAATTGTTAAAAATTAGAGTGATGTACATGTACCTTGAAAGATAGTTTAGAATACATTAATACAAATGTAGAATGTGGTTAAATAATTTTAAACAACACTAATGAGTATAAGATTATGTATATAGAGCATTTAACGAAAAACTCAATATTTTCGTAGGGGTTAACCCACAAATTTTGAGAGAAATTCAAAAAATATGACAATATTGTTTTATTGCATAATTGAATCCTCCACTTACATATTATGATGGTCAAAGAGGTTAGGAGCGTTTGTTGTCTCCATTTCTCTAGATAATAGTGATTTCATAGTGGTTAGTCTACTTATTTAAGCAGTATATGAATTTAAACTAAATTAATTGTTAAAAATTAGAGTGATGTACATGTACCTTGAAAGATAGTTTAGAATACATTAATACAAATGTAGAATGTGGTTAAATAATTTTAAACAACACTAATGAGTATAAGATTATGTATATAGAGCATTTAACGAAAAACTCAATATTTTCGTAGGGGGTTAACCCACAAATTTTGAGAGAAATTCAAAAATATGACAATATTGTTTTATTGCATAATTGAATCCTCCACTTACATATTATGATGGTCAAAGAGGTTAGGAACGCTTGTTGTCTCCGTTTCTCAAGATAATAGTGATTTCATAGTGGTTAGTCTACTTATTTAAGCATTATATGCATTTAAACTAAATTGATTGTTAAAAATTAGAATGATGTACATATACTTTGAAAGATAGTTTAGAATACATTAATACAAATGTAGAATGTGTTTAAATAATTTTAAACAACACTAAAGAGTATAAGATTATATATATAGAGCATTTTATGAAAAACTCAATATTTTCGAAAGGGTTAACCCACAAATTTTGAGAGAAATTCAAAAAATATGACAATATTGTTTTATTGCATAATTGAATCCTCCACTTACATATTATGATGGTCAAAGAGGTTAGGAACGTTTGTTGTCTCCGCTTCTCAAGATAATAGTGATTTCATAGTGGTTAGTCTACTTATTTAAGCAAGATATGAATTTAAACTAAATTGATTGTTAAAAATTAGAGTGATGTACATGTACCTTGAAGATAGTTTAGAATACATTAATACAAATGTAGAATGTGTTTAAATAATTTTAAACAACACTAAATAGTATAAGATTATGTATATAGAGCATTTAGCGAAAAACTCAATATTTTAGTAGGGGTTAACCACAAATTTTGAGAGAAATTCAAAAATATGACAATATTGTTTTGTGCATAATTTCATCCTCCACTTACATATTATGATGGTCAAAGAGGTTAGGAACGTTTGTTGTCTCCATTTCTCAAGATAATAGTGATTTCATAGTGGTTAGTCTACTTATTTAAGCGATATATGAATTTAAACTAAATTAATTGTTAAAAATTAGAATGATGTACATGTACCTTGAAGATAGTTTAGAATACATTAATACAAATGTAGAATGGTTAAATAATTTTAAACAACACTAAATAATATAAGATTATGTATATAGAGCATTTAGAAAAACTCAATATTTTAGTAGGGGTTAACCACAAATTTTGAGAGAAATTCAAAAATATGACAATATTGTTTTATTGCATAATTCATCCTCCACTTACATATTATGATGGTCAAAGAGGTTAGGAACGTTTGTTGTCTCCATTTCTAGATAATAGTGATTTCATAGTGGTTAGTCTACTTATTTAAGCATTATATGAATTTAAACTAAATTAATTGTTAAAAATTAGAATGATGTACATATACCTTGAAAGATAGTTTAGAATACATTAATACAAATGTAGAATGGTTAAATAATTTTAAACAACACTAATGAGTATAAGATTATATATAGAGCATTTAGAAAAACTCAATATTTTCAGGGTTAACCCACAAATTTTGAGAGAAATTCAAAAATATGACAATATTGTTTTATTGCATAATTGCATCCTCCACTTACATATTATGATGGTCAAAGAGGTTAGGAACGTTTGTTGTCTCCATTTCTCAAGATAATAGTGATTTCATAGTGGTTAGTCTACTTATTTAAGCAAGATATGAATTTAAACTAAATTAATTGTTAAAAATTAGAATGATGTACATGTACCTTGAAGATAGTTTAGAATACATTAATACAAATGTAGAATGGTTAAATAATTTTAAACAACACTAAAGAGTATAAGATTTTGTATATAGAGCATTTATGAAAAACTCAATATTTTAAGTAGGGGTTAACCACAAATTTTGAGAGAAATTCAAAAATATGACAATATTGTTTTATTGCATAATTGAATCCTCCACTTACATATTATGATGGTCAAAGAGGTTAGGAGCGTTTGTTGTCTCCATTTCTAGATAATAGTGATTTCATAGTGGTTAGTCTACTTATTTAAGCGGTATATGAATTTAAACTAAATTGATTGTTAAAAATTAGAGTGATGTACATGTACCTTGAAAGATAGTTTAGAATACATTAATACAAATGTAGAATGGTTAAATAATTTTAAACAACACTAAAGAGTATAAGATTTTGTATATAGAGCATTTAACGAAAAACTCAATATTTTCGTAGGGGGTTAACCCACAAATTTTGAGAGAAATTCAAAAAATATGACAATATTGTTTTATTGCATAATTGCATCCTCCACTTACATATTATGATGGTCAAAGAGGTTAGGAACGTTTGTTGTCTCCGTTTCTCAAGATAATAGTGATTTCATAGTGGTTAGTCTACTTATTTAAGCAGTATATGAATTTAAACTAAATTAATTGTTAAAAATTAGAATGATGTACATATACCTTGAAAGATAGTTTAGAATACATTAATACAAATGTAGAATGTGGTTAAATAATTTTAAACAACACTAAATAATATAAGATTATGTATATAGAGCATTTAACGAAAAACTCAATATTTTCGTAGGGGTTAACCCACAAATTTTGAGAGAAATTCAAAAAATATGACAATATTGTTTTATTGCATAATTTCATCCTCCACTTACATATTATGATGGTCAAAGAGGTTAGGAACGTTTGTTGTCTCCGTTTCTCAAGATAATAGTGATTTCATAGTGGTTAGTCTACTTATTTAAACAGTATATGAATTTAAACTAAATTAATTGTTAAAAATTAGAGTGATGTACATGTACCTTGAAAGATAGTTTAGAATACATTAATACAAATGTAGAATGTGGTTAAATAATTTTAAACAACACTAAAGAGTATAAGATTATGTATATAGAGCATTTAACGAAAAACTCAATATTTTAAGTAGGGTTAACCCACAAATTTTGAGAGAAATTCAAAAAATATGACAATATTGTTTTATTGCATAATTTCATCCTCCACTTACATATTATGATGGTCAAAGAGGTTAGGAACGTTTGTTGTCTCCATTTCTCAAGATAATAGTGATTTCATAGTGGTTAGTCTACTTATTTAAGCAGTATATGAATTTAAACTAAATTAATTGTTAAAAATTAGAATGATGTACATATACCTTGAAAGATAGTTTAGAATACATTAATACAAATGTAGAATGTGGTTAAATAATTTTAAACAACACTAATGAGTATAAGATTATGTATATAGAGCATTTAACGAAAAACTCAATATTTTCGTAGGGGTTAACCCACAAAATTTTGAGAGAAATTCAAAAAATATGACAATATTGTTTTATTGCATAATTTCATCCTCCACTTACATATTATGATGGTCAAAGAGGTTAGGAACGTTTGTTGTCTCCGTTTCTCTAGATAATAGTGATTTCATAGTGGTTAGTCTACTTATTTAAGCAGTATATGAATTTAAACTAAATTAATTGTTAAAAATTAGAGTGATGTACATATACCTTGAAAGATAGTTTTGAATACATTAATACAAATGTAGAATGTGGTTAAATAATTTTAAACAACACTAAATAATATAAGATTATGTATATAGAGCATTTAACGAAAAACTCAATATTTTAAGTAGGGTTAACCCACAAATTTTGAGAGAAATTCAAAAATATGACAATATTGTTTTATGCATAATTTCATCCTCCACTTACATATTATGATGGTCAAAGAGGTTAGGAACGTTTGTTGTCTCCATTTCTCTAGATAATAGTGATTTCATAGTGGTTAGTCTACTTATTTAAGCAGTATATGAATTTAAACTAAATTAATTGTTAAAAATTAGAGTGATGTACATGTACCTTGAAAGATAGTTTAGAATACATTAATACAAATGTAGAATGTGGTTAAATAATTTTAAACAACACTAATGAGTATAAGATTATGTATATAGAGCATTTAACGAAAAACTCAATATTTTAAGTAGGGTTAACCCACAAATTTTGAGAGAAATTCAAAAATATGACAATATTGTTTTGTGCATAATTTCATCCTCCACTTACATATTATGATGGTCAAAGAGGTTAGGAACGTTTGTTGTCTCCGTTTCTCAAGATAATAGTGATTTCATAGTGGTTAGTCTACTTATTTAAGCAGTATATGCATTTAAACTAAATTGATTGTTAAAAATTAGAATGATGTACATATACCTTGAAAGATAGTTTAGAATACATTAATACAAATGTAGAATGTGGTTAAATAATTTTAAACAACACTAAAGAGTATAAGATTATGTATATAGAGCATTTAACGAAAAACTCAATATTTTCGTAGGGGTTAACCCACAAATTTTGAGAGAAATTCAAAAAATATGACAATATTGTTTTATTGCATAATTTCATCCTCCACTTACATATTATGATGGTCAAAGAGGTTAGGAACGTTTGTTGTCTCCATTTCTCTAGATAATAGTGATTTCATAGTGGTTAGTCTACTTATTTAAGCAAGATATGAATTTAAACTAAATTAATTGTTAAAAATTAATGATGTACATGTACCTTGAAAGATAGTTTAGAATACATTAATACAAATGTAGAATGTGGTTAAATAATTTTAAACAACACTAAATAATATAAGATTATGTATATAGAGCATTTAATCTAAAAACTCAATATTTTCAGTAGGGTTAACCCACAAATTTTGAGAGAAATTCAAAAATATGACAATATTGTTTTATTGCATAATTTCATCCTCCACTTACATATTATGATGGTCAAAGAGGTTAGGAGCGTTTGTTGTCTCCATTTCTCTAGATAATAGTGATTTCATAGTGGTTAGTCTACTTATTTAAGCAAGATATGAATTTAAACTAAATTAATTGTTAAAAATTAGAGTGATGTACATGTACCTTGAAAGATAGTTTAGAATACATTAATACAAATGTAGAATTTGGTTAAATAATTTTAAACAACACTAATGAGTATAAGATTATGTATATAGAGCATTTAACTAAAAACTCAATATTTTCGTAGGGTTAACCCACAAATTTTGAGAGAAATTCAAAAATATGACAATATTGTTTTATTGCATAATTTCATCCTCCACTTACATATTATGATGGTCAAAGAGGTTAGGAACGTTTGTTGTCTCCATTTCTAGATAATAGTGATTTCATAGTGGTTAGTCTACTTATTTAAGCAAGATATGAATTTAAACTAAATTAATTGTTAAAAATTAGAATGATGTACATGTACCTTGAAAGATAGTTTAGAATACATTAATACAAATGTAGAATGTGGTTAAATAATTTTAAACAACACTAAATAATATAAGATTATGTATATAGAGCATTTAATCTAAAAACTCAATATTTTAAGTAGGGGTTAACCCACAAATTTTGAGAGAAATTCAAAAATATGACAATATTGTTTTATTGCATAATTGAATCCTCCACTTACATATTATGATGGTCAAAGAGGTTAGGAACGCTTGTTGTCTCCATTTCTCAAGATAATAGTGATTTCATAGTGGTTAGTCTACTTATTTAAGCGATATATGAATTTAAACTAAATTAATTGTTAAAAATTAGAGTGATGTACATGTACCTTGAAAGATAGTTTAGAATACATTAATACAAATGTAGAATTTGGTTAAATAATTTTAAACAACACTAATGAGTATAAGATTATGTATATAGAGCATTTAATCTAAAAACTCAATATTTTCGTAGGGTTAACCCACAAATTTTGAGAGAAATTCAAAAATATGACAATATTGTTTTATTGCATAATTGAATCCTCCACTTACATATTATGATGGTCAAAGAGGTTAGGAGCGTTTGTTGTCTCCATTTCTCTAGATAATAGTGATTTCATAGTGGTTAGTCTACTTATTTAAGCAAGATATGAATTTAAACTAAATTAATTGTTAAAAATTAGAGTGATGTACATGTACCTTGAAATATAGTTTAGAATACATTAATACAAATGTAGAATGTGGTTAAATAATTTTAAACAACACTAATGAGTATAAGATTATGTATATAGAGCATTTAACTAAAAACTCAATATTTTCAGTAGGGTTAACCCACAAATTTTGAGAGAAATTCAAAAATATGACAATATTGTTTTATTGCATAATTGAATCCTCCACTTACATATTATGATGGTCAAAGAGGTTAGGAACGCTTGTTGTCTCCATTTCTCTAGATAATAGTGATTTCATAGTGGTTAGTCTACTTATTTAAGCAAGATATGAATTTAAACTAAATTAATTGTTAAAAATTAGAGTGATGTACATGTACCTTGAAATATAGTTTAGAATACATTAATACAAATGTAGAATGTGGTTAAATAATTTTAAACAACACTAATGAGTATAAGATTATGTATATAGAGCATTTAACTAAAAACTCAATATTTTCGTAGGGTTAACCCACAAATTTTGAGAGAAATTCAAAAATATGACAATATTGTTTTATTGCATAATTGAATCCTCCACTTACATATTATGATGGTCAAAGAGGTTAGGAGCGTTTGTTGTCTCCATTTCTCTAGATAATAGTGATTTCATAGTGGTTAGTCTACTTATTTAAGCGATATATGAATTTAAACTAAATTAATTGTTAAAAATTAGAGTGATGTACATGTACCTTGAAATATAGTTTAGAATACATTAATACAAATGTAGAATGTGGTTAAATAATTTTAAACAACACTAATGAGTATAAGATTATGTATATAGAGCATTTAACTAAAAACTCAATATTTTCAGGGTTAACCCACAAATTTTGAGAGAAATTCAAAAAATATGACAATATTGTTTTATTGCATAATTGAATCCTCCACTTACATATTATGATGGTCAAAGAGGTTAGGAGCGTTTGTTGTCTCCATTTCTCTAGATAATAGTGATTTCATAGTGGTTAGTCTACTTATTTAAGCAAGATATGAATTTAAACTAAATTAATTGTTAAAAATTAGAGTGATGTACATGTACCTTGAAAGATAGTTTAGAATACATTAATACAAATGTAGAATGTGGTTAAATAATTTTAAACAACACTAATGAGTATAAGATTATGTATATAGAGCATTTAACGAAAAACTCAATATTTTCGTAGGGGTTAACCCACAAATTTTGAGAGAAATTCAAAAAATATGACAATATTGTTTTATTGCATAATTGAATCCTCCACTTACATATTATGATGGTCAAAGAGGTTAGGAACGTTTGTTGTCTCCATTTCTCAAGATAATAGTGATTTCATAGTGGTTAGTCTACTTATTTAAGCAAGATATGAATTTAAACTAAATTGATTGTTAAAAATTAGAATGATGTACATATACCTTGAAAGATAGTTTAGAATACATTAATACAAATGTAGAATGTGGTTAAATAATTTTAAACAACACTAAATAATATAAGATTATGTATATAGAGCATTTAACGAAAAACTCAATATTTTCAGTAGGGTTAACCCACAAATTTTGAGAGAAATTCAAAAATATGACAATATTGTTTTATTGCATAATTTCATCCTCCACTTACATATTATGATGGTCAAAGAGGTTAGGAACGTTTGTTGTCTCCGTTTCTCAAGATAATAGTGATTTCATAGTGGTTAGTCTACTTATTTAAGCAGTATATGAATTTAAACTAAATTAATTGTTAAAAATTAGAGTGATGTACATGTACCTTGAAAGATAGTTTAGAATACATTAATACAAATGTAGAATGTGTTTAAATAATTTTAAACAACACTAAAGAGTATAAGATTATATATATAGAGCATTTTATGAAAAACTCAATATTTTCAGTAGGGTTAACCCACAAATTTTGAGAGAAATTCAAAAATATGACAATATTGTTTTATTGCATAATTTCATCCTCCACTTACATATTATGATGGTCAAAGAGGTTAGGAACGCTTGTTGTCTCCGCTTCTCAAGATAATAGTGATTTCATAGTGGTTAGTCTACTTATTTAAGCAAGATATGAATTTAAACTAAATTAATTGTTAAAAATTAGAATGATGTACATATACCTTGAAAGATAGTTTAGAATACATTAATACAAATGTAGAATGTGGTTAAATAATTTTAAACAACACTAATGAGTATAAGATTATGTATATAGAGCATTTAACGAAAAACTCAATATTTTCGTAGGGGTTAACCCACAAATTTTGAGAGAAATTCAAAAAATATGACAATATTGTTTTATTGCATAATTTAATCCTCCACATACATATTATGATGGTCAAAGAGGTTAGGAACGCTTGTTGTCTCCGCTTCTCAAGATAATAGTGATTTCATAGTGGTTAGTCTACTTATTTAAGCATTATATGAATTTAAACTAAATTAATTGTTAAAAATTAGAGTGATGTACATATACCTTGAAAGATAGTTTAGAATACATTAATACAAATGTAGAATGTGGTTAAATAATTTTAAACAACACTAAATAATATAAGATTATGTATATAGAGTATTTAACGAAAAACTCAATATTTTCGTAGGGGTTAACCCACAAATTTTGAGAGAAATTCAAAAAATATGACAATATTGTTTTATTGCATAATTTCATCCTCCACTTACATATTATGATGGTCAAAGAGGTTAGGAACGTTTGTTGTCTCCGTTTCTCTAGATAATAATGATTTCATAGTGGTTAGTCTACTTATTTAAGCATTATATGCATTTAAACTAAATTAATTGTTAAAAATTAGAGTGATGTACATGTACCTTGAAAGATAGTTTAGAATACATTAATACAAATGTAGAATGTGGTTAAATAATTTTAAACAACACTAAAGAGTATAAGATTATATATATAGAGCATTTTACGAAAAACTCAATATTTTCGTAGGGGTTAACCCACAAATTTTGAGAGAAATTCAAAAATATGACAATATTGTTTTATTGCATAATTGCATCCTCCACTTACATATTATGATGGTCAAAGAGGTTAGGAACGTTTGTTGTCTCCGTTTCTCATGATAATAGTGATTTCATAGTGGTTAGTCTACTTATTTAAGCAGTATATGCATTTAAACTAAATTAATTGTTAAAAATTAGAATGATGTACATATACCGTGAAAGATAGTATAGAATACATTAATACAAATGTAGAATATGGTTAAATAATTTTAAACAACACTAAAGAGTATAGGATTATGTATATAGAGCATTTAACTAAAAACTCAATATTTTCTAGGGTTAACCCACAAATTTTGAGAGAAATTCAAAAATATGACAATATTGTTTTATTGCATAATTGCATCCTCCACTTACATATTATGATGGTCAAAGAGGTTAGGAACGTTTGTTGTCTCCGTTTCTCATGATAATAGTGATTTCATAGTGGTTAGTCTACTTATTTAAACAGTATATGCATTTAAACTAAATTAATTGTTAAAAATTAGAATGACGTACATATACCTTGAAAGATAGTATAGAATACAATAATACAAATGTAGAATGTGGTTAAATAATTTTAAACAACACTAAAGAGTATAAGATTATGTATATAGAGCATTTAACGAAAAACTCAATATTTTCGTAGGGGTTAACCCACAAATTTTGAGAGAAATTCAAAAAATATGACAATATTGTTTTATTGCATAATTTCATCCTCCACTTACATATTATGATGGTCAAAGAGGTTAGGAACGTTTGTTGTCTCCATTTCTCTAGATAATAGTGATTTCATAGTGGTTAGTCTACTTATTTAAGCAGTATATGAATTTAAACTAAATTAATTGATAAAAATTAGAATGATGTACATGTATCTTGAAAGATAGTTTAGAATACATTAATACAAATGTAGAATGTGGTTAAATAATTTTAAACAACACTAAATAATATAAGATTATGTATATAGAGTATTTAACGAAAAACTCAATATTTTCGTAGGGGTTAACCCACAAATTTTGAGAGAAATTCAAAAAATATGACAATATTGTTTTATTGCATAATTGAATCCTCCACTTACATATTATGATGGTCAAAGAGGTTAGGAGCGTTTGTTGTCTCCATTTCTCTAGATAATAGTGATTTCATAGTGGTTAGTCTACTTATTTAAGCAGTATATGAATTTAAACTAAATTAATTGTTAAAAATTAGAGTGATGTACATGTACCATGAAAGATAGTTTAGAATACATTAATACAAATGTAGAATGTGGTTAAATAATTTTAAACAACACTAATGAGTATAAGATTATGTATATAGAGTATTTAACGAAAAACTCAATATTTTCGTAGGGGTTAACCCACAAATTTTGAGAGAAATTCAAAAAATATGACAATATTGTTTTATTGCATAATTTCATCCTCCACTTACATATTATGATGGTCAAAGAGGTTAGGAACGTTTGTTGTCTCCATTTCCCTAGATAATAGCGATTTCATAGTGGTTAGTCTACTTATTTAAGCAGTATATGAATTTAAACTAAATTAATTGTTAAAAATTAGAGTGATGTACATGTACCTTGAAAGATAGTTTAGAATACATTAATACAAATGTAGAATGTGGTTAAATAATTTTAAACAACACTAAAGAGTATAAGATTATGTATATAGAGCATTTAACGAAAAACTCAATATTTTCGTAGGGGTTAACCCACAAATTTTGAGAGAAATTCAAAAATATGACAATATTGTTTTATTGCATAATTGCATCCTCCACTTACATATTATGATGGTCAAAGAGGTTAGGAACGTTTGTTGTCTCCGTTTCTCAAGATAATAGTGATTTCATAGTGGTTAGTCTACTTATTTAAGCAGTATATGCATTTAAACTAAATTAATTGTTAAAAATTAGAATGATGTACATATACCTTGAAAGATAGTTTAGAATACATTAATACAAATGTAGAATGTGGTTAAATAATTTTAAACAACACTAAAGAGTATAAGATTATGTATATAGAGCATTTAACGAAAAACTCAATATTTTCGTAGGGGTTAACCCACAAATTTTGAGAGAAATTCAAAAAATATGACAATATTGTTTTATTGCATAATTTCATCCTCCACTTACATATTATGATGGTCAAAGAGGTTAGGAACGTTTGTTGTCTCCATTTCTCTAGATAATAGTGATTTCATAGTGGTTAGTCTACTTATTTAAACAATATATGAATTTAAACTAAATTAATTGTTAAAAATTAGAATGATGTACATATACCTTGAAAGATAGTTTAGAATACATTAATACAAATGTAGAATGTGGTTAAATAATTTTAAACAACACTAAATAATATAAGATTATGTATATAGAGTATTTAACGAAAAACTCAATATTTTCGTAGGGGTTAACCCACAAATTTTGAGAGAAATTCAAAAAATATGACAATATTGTTTTATTGCATAATTGAATCCTCCACTTACATATTATGATGGTCAAAGAGGTTAGGAGCGTTTGTTGTCTCCATTTCTCTAGATAATAGTGATTTCATAGTGGTTAGTCTACTTATTTAAGCAGTATATGAATTTAAACTAAATTAATTGTTAAAAATTAGAGTGATGTACATGTACCTTGAAAGATAGTTTAGAATACATTAATACAAATGTAGAATGTGGTTAAATAATTTTAAACAACACTAATGAGTATAAGATTATGTATATAGAGCATTTAACGAAAAACTCAATATTTTCGTAGGGGTTAACCCACAAATTTTGAGAGAAATTCAAAAAATATGACAATATTGTTTTATTGCATAATTGAATCCTCCACTTACATATTATGATGGTCAAAGAGGTTAGGAGCGTTTGTTGTCTCCATTTCCCTAGATAATAGTGATTTCATAGTGGTTAGTCTACTTATTTAAGCAGTATATGAATTTAAACTAAATTAATTGTTAAAAATTAGAGTGATGTACATGTACCTTGAAATATAGTTTAGAATACATTAATACAAATGTAGAATGTGGTTAAATAATTTTAAACAACACTAATGAGTATAAGATTATGTATATAGAGCATTTAACTAAAAACTCAATATTTTAGTGAGGGTTAACCCACAAATTTTGAGAGAAATTCAAAAAATATGACAATATTGTTTTATTGCATAATTGAATCCTCCACTTACATATTATGATGGTCAAAGAGGTTAGGAGCGTTTGTTGTCTCCATTTCTCTAGATAATAGTGATTTCATAGTGGTTAGTCTACTTATTTAAGCAAGATATGAATTTAAACTAAATTAATTGTTAAAAATTAGAGTGATGTACATGTACCTTGAAATATAGTTTAGAATACATTAATACAAATGTAGAATGTGGTTAAATAATTTTAAACAACACTAATGAGTATAAGATTATGTATATAGAGCATTTAACGAAAAACTCAATATTTTCGTAGGGGTTAACCCACAAATTTTGAGAGAAATTCAAAAAATATGACAATATTGTTTTATTGCATAATTGAATCCTCCACTTACATATTATGATGGTCAAAGAGGTTAGGAGCGTTTGTTGTCTCCATTTCTAGATAATAGTGATTTCATAGTGGTTAGTCTACTTATTTAAACAAGATATGAATTTAAACTAAATTAATTGTTAAAAATTAGAGTGATGTACATGTACCTTGAAAGATAGTTTAGAATACATTAATACAAATATAGAATGTGGTTAAATAATTTTAAACAACACTAATGAGTATAAGATTATGTATATAGAGCATTTAACGAAAAACTCAATATTTTCGTAGGGGTTAACCCACAAATTTTGAGAGAAATTCAAAAAATATGACAATATTGTTTTATTGCATAATTGAATCCTCCACTTACATATTATGATGGTCAAAGGGTTAGGAGCGTTTGTTGTCTCCATTTCTCTAGATAATAGTGATTTCATAGTGGTTAGTCTACTTATTTAAACAATATATGAATTTAAACTAAATTAATTGTTAAAAATTAGAGTGATGTACATGTACCTTGAAAGATAGTTTAGAATACATTAATACAAATGTAGAATGTGGTTAAATAATTTTAAACAACACTAATGAGTATAAGATTATGTATATAGAGCATTTAACGAAAAACTCAATATTTTCGTAGGGGTTAACCCACAAATTTTGAGAGAAATTCAAAAAATATGACAATATTGTTTTATTGCATAATTGAATCCTCCACTTACATATTATGATGGTCAAAGAGGTTAGGAACGTTTGTTGTCTCGTTTCTCAAGATAATAGTGATTTCATAGTGGTTAGTCTACTTATTTAAGCAAGATATGAATTTAAACTAAATTGATTGTTAAAAATTAGAGTGATGTACATGTACCTTGAAGATAGTTTAGAATACATTAATACAAATGTAGAATGTGTTTAAATAATTTTAAACAACACTAAATAGTATAAGATTATATATATAGAGCATTTATGAAAAACTCAATATTTTAGTAGGGGTTAACCACAAATTTTGAGAGAAATTCAAAAATATGACAATATTGTTTTATTGCATAATTGAATCCTCCACTTACATATTATGATGGTCAAAGAGGTTAGGAACTTTGTTGTCTCCATTTCTCAAGATAATAGTGATTTCATAGTGGTTAGTCTACTTATTTAAGCGATATATGAATTTAAACTAAATTAATTGTTAAAAATTAGAATGATGTACATGTACCTTGAAATATAGTTTAGAATACATTAATACAAATGTAGAATGGTTAAATAATTTTAAACAACACTAAATAATATAAGATTATGTATATAGAGCATTTATGAAAAACTCAATATTTTAGTAGGGGTTAACCACAAATTTTGAGAGAAATTCAAAAATATGACAATATTGTTTTATTGCATAATTCATCCTCCACTTACATATTATGATGGTCAAAGAGGTTAGGAACTTTGTTGTCTCCATTTCTAGATAATAGTGATTTCATAGTGGTTAGTCTACTTATTTAAGCATTATATGAATTTAAACTAAATTAATTGTTAAAAATTAGAATGATGTACATATACCTTGAAAGATAGTTTAGAATACATTAATACAAATGTAGAATGGTTAAATAATTTTAAACAACACTAAATAATATAAGATTATGTATATAGAGCATTTAATGAAAAACTCAATATTTTCAGGGTTAACCCACAAATTTTGAGAGAAATTCAAAAATATGACAATATTGTTTTATTGCATAATTCATCCTCCACTTACATATTATGATGGTCAAAGGGTTAGGAGCGTTTGTTGTCTCCGCTTCTCAAGATAATAGTGATTTCATAGTGGTTAGACTACTTATTTAAGCAAGATATGCATTTAAACTAAATTAATTGTTAAAAATTAGAGTGATGTACATGTACCTTGAAGATAGTTTAGAATACATTAATACAAATGTAGAATGGTTAAATAATTTTAAACAACACTAATGAGTATAAGATTATGTATATAGAGCATTTAACTAAAAACTCAATATTTTAAGTAGGGGTTAACCACAAATTTTGAGAGAAATTCAAAAATATGACAATATTGTTTTATTGCATAATTGAATCCTCCACTTACATATTATGATGGTCAAAGAGGTTAGGAACGTTTGTTGTCTCCATTTCTAGATAATAGTGATTTCATAGTGGTTAGACTACTTATTTAAGCAAGATATGAATTTAAACTAAATTAATTGTTAAAAATTAGAATGATGTACATGTACCTTGAAAGATAGTTTAGAATACATTAATACAAATGTAGAATGGTTAAATAATTTTAAACAACACTAAATAGTATAAGATTATGTATATAGAGCATTTAACGAAAAACTCAATATTTTAGTAGGGGTTAACCACAAATTTTGAGAGAAATTCAAAAATATGACAATATTGTTTTATGCATAATTTCATCCTCCACTTACATATTATGATGGTCAAAGAGGTTAGGAACGTTTGTTGTCTCCGTTTCTCATGATAATAGTGATTTCATAGTGGTTAGTCTACTTATTTAAGCAAGATATGAATTTAAACTAAATTAATTGTTAAAAATTAGAATGATGTACATGTACCTTGAAAGATTGTTTAGAATAAATTAATACAAATGTAGAATGGTTAAATAATTTTAAACAACACTAAAGAGTATAAGATTATGTATATAGAGCATTTAACTAAAAACTCAATATTTTCAGTAGGGTTAACCCACAAATTTTGAGAGAAATTCAAAAAATATGACAATATTGTTTTATTGCATAATTGCATCCTCCACTTACATATTATGATGGTCAAAGAGGTTAGGAACGTTTGTTGTCTCCGTTTCTCAAGATAATAGTGATTTCATAGTGGTTAGTCTACTTATTTAAGCAGTATATGCATTTAAACTAAATTAATTGTTAAAAATTAGAATGATATACATATACCTTGAATGATAGTTTATAATACATTAATACAAATGTGGAATGTGGTTAAATAATTTTAAACAACACTAAATAATATAAGATTATGTATATAGAGCATTTAACGAAAAACTCAATATTTTCGTAGGGGTTAACCCACAAATTTTGAGAGAAATTCAAAAAATATGACAATATTGTTTTATTGCATAATTTCATCCTCCACTTACATATTATGATGGTCAAAGAGGTTAGGAACGTTTGTTGTCTCCGTTTCTCATGATAATAGTGATTTCGTAGTGGTTTGTCTACTTATTTAAGTAGTATATGAATTTAAACTAAATTAATTCTTAAAAATAAGAGTGATGTACATGTACCTTGAAAGATTGTTTAGAATAAATTAATACAAATGTAGAATGTGGTTAAATAATATTAAACAACACTAAAGAGTATAAGGTTATGTATATAGAGCATTTAATGAAAAACTCAATATTTTCGTAGGGGTTAACCCACAAATTTTGAGAGAAATTCAAAAAATATGACAATATTTTTTTATTGTATAATTTCATCCTCCACTTACATATTATGATGGTCAAAGAGGTTAGGAACGTTTGTTGTCTCCGTGTCTCAAGAGAATAGTGATTTCATAGTGGTTAGACTACTTATTTAAGCAGTATATGCATTTAAACTAAATTAATTGTTAAAAATTAGAATGATGTACATATACCTTGAAAGATAGTTTAGAATACATTAATACAAATGTAGAATGTGGTTAAATAATTTTAAACAACACTAATGAGTATAAGATTATGTATATAGAGCATTTAACGAAAAACCCAATATTTTCGTAGGGGTTAACCCACAAATTTTGAGAGAAATTCAAAAAATATGACAATATTGTTTTATTGCATAATTTAATCCTCCACATACATATTATGATGGTCAAAGAGGTTAGGAACGTTTGTTGTCTCCGTTTCTCTAGATAATAGTGATTTCATAGTGGTTAGTGTACTTATTTAAGAATTATATGCATTTAAACTAAATTAATTGTTAAAAATTAGAGTGATGTACATATACCTTGAAAGATAGTTTAGAATACATTAATACAAATGTAGAATGTGGTTAAATAATTTTAAACAACACTAAATAATATAAGATTATGTATATAGAGTATTTAACGAAAAACTCAATATTTTCGTAGGAGTTAACCCACAAATTTTGAGAGAAATTCAAAAAATATGACAATATTTTTTTATTGCATAATTTCATCCTCCACTTACATATTATGATGGTCAAAGAGGTTAGGAACGTTTGTTGTCTCCATTTCCCTAGATAATAGCGATTTCATAGTGGTTAGTCTACTTATTTAAGCAGTATATGAATTTAAACTAAATTAATTGTTAAAAATTAGAGTGATATACATGTACCTTGAAAGATAGTTTAGAATACATTAATACAAATGTAGAATTTGGTTAAATAATTTTAAACAACACTAAAGATTATAAGATTATGTATATAGAGCATTTAACGAAAAACTCAATATTTTCGTAGGGGTTAACCCACAAATTTTGAGAGAAATTCAAAAATATGACAATATTGTTTTATTGCATAATTGCATCCTCCACTTACATATTATGATGGTCAAAGAGGTTAGGAACGTTTGTTGTCTCCGTTTCTCATGATAATAGTGATTTCATAGTGGTGTGTCTACTTATTTAAGCAGTATATGCATTTAAACTAAATTAATTGTTAAAAATTAGAATGATGTACATATACCGTGAAAGATAGTATAGAATACAATAATACAAATGTAGAATGTGGTTAAATAATTTTAAACAACACTAAAGAGTATATGATTATGTATATAGAGCATTTAACGAAAAACTCAATATTTTCGTAGGGTTAACCCACAAATTTTGAGAGAAATTCAAAAATATGACAATATTGTTTTATTGCATAATTGCATCCTCCACTTACATATTATGATGGTCAAAGAGGTTAGGAACGCTTGTTGTCTCCATTTCTCAAGATAATAGTGATTTCATAGTGGTGTGTCTACTTATTTAAGCAGTATATGCATTTAAACTAAATTAATTGTTAAAAATTAGAATGATGTACATATACCTTGAAAGATAGTTTAGAATACATTAATACAAATGTAGAATGTGGTTAAATAATTTTAAACAACACTAAAGAGTATAAGATTATGTATATAGAGCATTTAACGAAAAACTCAATATTTTCGTAGGGGTTAACCCACAAATTTTGAGAGAAATTCAAAAAATATGACAATATTGTTTTATTGCATAATTTCATCCTCCACTTACATATTATGATGGTCAAAGAGGTTAGGAACGTTTGTTGTCTCCATTTCTCTAGATAATAATGATTTCATAGTGGTTAGTCTACTTATTTAAGCAGTATATGAATTTAAACTAAATTAATTGTTAAAAATTAGAGTGATGTACATGTACCTTGAAATATAGTTTAGAATACATTAATACAAATGTAGAATGTGGTTAAATAATTTTAAACAACACTAATGCGTATAAGATTATGTATATAGAGCATTTAACGAAAAACTCAATATTTTCGTAGGGTAACCCACAAATTTTGAGAGAAATTCAAAAAATATGACAATATTGTTTTATTGCATAACTGAATCCTCCACTTACATATTATGATGGTCAAAGAGGTTAGGAGCTTTTGTTGTCTCCATTTCTCAAGAGAATAGTGATTTCATAGTGGTTAGTCTACTTATTTAAGCAGTATATGCATTTAAACTAAATTAATTGTTAAAAATTAGAATGATATACATATACCTTGAATGATAGTTTATAATACATTAATACAAATGTGGAATGTGGTTAAATAATTTTAAACAACACTAAATAATATAAGATTATGTATATAGAGCATTTAACGAAAACTCAATATTTTCGTAGGGGTTAACCCACAAATTTTGAGAGAAATTCTAAAAATATGACAATATTGTTTTATTGCATAATTTCATCCTCCACTTACATATTTTGATTGTCAAAGAGGTTAGGAACGTTTGTTGTCTCCGTTTCTCATGATAATAGTGATTTCGTAGTGGTTTGTCTACTTATTTAAGTAGTATATGAATTTAAACTAAATTAATTCTTAAAAATAAGAGTGATGTACATGTACCTTGAAAGATTGTTTAGAATAAATTAATACAAATGTAGAATGTGGTTAAATAATATTAAACAACACTAAAGAGTATAAGGTTATGTATATAGAGCATTTAATGAAAAACTCAATATTTTCGTAGGGGTTAACCCACAAATTTTGAGAGAAATTCAAAAAATATGACAATATTTTTTTATTGTATAATTTCATCCTCCACTTACATATTATGATGGTCAAAGAGGTTAGGAACGTTTGTTGTCTCCGTGTCTCAAGAGAATAGTGATTTCATAGTGGTTAGACTACTTATTTAAGCAGTATATGCATTTAAACTAAATTAATTGTTAAAAATTAGAATGATGTACATATACCTTGAAAGATAGTTTAGAATACATTAATACAAATGTAGAATGTGGTTAAATAATTTTAAACAACACTAAATAATATAAGATTATGTATATAGAGCATTTAACGAAAAACTCAATATTTTCGTAGGGGTTAACCTACAAATTTTGAGAGAAATTCAAAAAATATGACGATATTGTTTTATTGCATAATTGAATCCTCCACTTACATATTATGATGGTCAAAGAGGTTAGGAACGTTTGTTGTCTCCGTTTCTCTAGATAATAGTGATTTCATAGTGGTTAGTCTACTTATTTAAGCAGTATATAAATTTAAACTAAATTAATTCTTAAAAATAAGATTGATGTACATGTACCTTGAAAGATAGTTTAGAATACATTAATACAAATGTAGAATGTGGTTAAATAATTTTAAACAACACTAAAGACTATAAAATTATGTATATAGAGCATTTAACGAAAAGCTCAATATTTTCGTAGTGGTTAACCCACAAATTTTGAGAGAAATTCAAAAAATATGACAATATTGTTTTATTGCATAATTGCATCCTTCACTTACATATTATGATTGTCAAAGAGGTTAGGAACGTTTGTTGTCTCCGTTTCTCTAGATAATAGTGATTTCATAGTGGTTAGTCTACTTATTTAAGCAGTATATGAATTTAAACTAAATTAATTGTTAAAAATTAGAATGATGTACATGTACCTTGAAAGATAGTTTATAATACATTAATACAAATGTGGAATGTGGTTAAATAATTTTAAACAACACTAAAGAGTATAAGATTATGTATATAGAGCATTTAATCTAAAAACTCAATATTTTAGTAGGGTTAACCACAAATTTTGAGAGAAATTCAAAAATATGACAATATTGTTTTATTGCATAATTCATCCTCCACTTACATATTATGATGGTCAAAGAGGTTAGGAACGTTTGTTGTCTCCATTTCTAGATAATAGTGATTTCATAGTGGTTAGTCTACTTATTTAAGCGGTATATGAATTTAAACTAAATTAATTGTTAAAAATTAGAGTGATGTACATGTACCTTGAAGATAGTTTAGAATACATTAATACAAATGTAGAATGTGGTTAAATAATTTTAAACAACACTAATGAGTATAAGATTATGTATATAGAGCATTTACGAAAAACTCAATATTTTCTAGGGTTAACCCACAAATTTTGAGAGAAATTCAAAAATATGACAATATTGTTTTATTGCATAATTGCATCCTCCACTTACATATTATGATGGTCAAAGAGGTTAGGAACGCTTGTTGTCTCCGCTTCTCAAGATAATAGTGATTTCATAGTGGTTAGTCTACTTATTTAAACAAGATATGAATTTAAACTAAATTAATTGTTAAAAATTATAATGATGTACATGTAACTTGAAAGATAGTTTAGAATACATTAATACAAATGTAGAATGGTTAAATAATTTTAAACAACACTAATGAGTATAAGATTATATATAGAGCATTTAATCTAAAAACTCAATATTTTAGTAGGGTTAACCCACAAATTTTGAGAGAAATTCAAAAATATGACAATATTGTTTTATTGCATAATTCATCCTCCACTTACATATTATGATGGTCAAAGAGGTTAGGAACGCTTGTTGTCTCCATTTCTCTAGATAATAGTGATTTCATAGTGGTTAGTCTACTTATTTAAGCAGTATATGAATTTAATCTTAATTAATTGTTAAAAATTATAATGATGTACATGTACCTTGAAAGATAGTTTAAACAACACTAACGAGTATAAGATTATGTATATAGAGCATTTTACGAAAAACTCAATATTTTCGTACGGGTTAACCCACAAATTTTGAGAGAAATTCAAAAAATATGACAATGTTGTTTTATTGCATAATTGAATCCTCCACTTACATATTATGATGGTCAAAGAGGTTAGGAACGTTTGTTGTCTCCGTTTCTCTAGATAATAGTGATTTCATAGTGGTTAGTCTACTTATTTAAGTAGTATATGAATTTAAACTAAATTAATTGTTAAAAATTAGAATGATGTACATGTACCTTGAAAGATAGTTTAGAATACATTAATACAAATGTAGAATATGGTTAAATAATTTTAAACAACACTAAAGAGTATAAGATTATATATAGAGCATTTAACTAAAAACTCAATATTTTAGTAGGGTTAACCCACAAATTTTGAGAGAAATTCAAAAATATGACGATATTGTTTTATTGCATAATTGAATCCTCCACTTACATATTATGATGGTCAAAGAGGTTAGGAACGTTTGTTGTCACCGTTTCTCTAGATAATAGTGATTTCATAGTGGTTAGTCTACTTATTTAAGCAGTATATGAATTTAAACTAAATTAATTGTTAAAAATTAGGATGATGTACATGTACCTTGAAGGATAGTTTAGAATACATTAATACAAATGTAGAATGTGGTTAAATAATTTTAAACAACACTAAAGAATATAAGATTATGTGTATACAGCATTTTACTAAAAAACTCAATATTTTCGTAGGGGTTACCTACAAATTTTGAGAGAAATTCAAAATATATGAAAATATTGTTTTATTGCATTCTCCACTTACATATTATGATGGTCAAAGAGGTTAGGAACATTTGTTGTCTCCGTTTCTCAAGATCATAGTGATTTCATAGTGGTTAGTCTATTTATAAGCAATATATGAATTTAAACTAAATTAATTGTTAAAAATTAGAATGATGTACATGTAACTTGAAAGATAGTTTAGAATACATTAATACAAATGTAGAATATGGTTAAATAATTTTAAACAACACTAAAGACTATAAGATTATGTATATAGAGCATTTAACTAGAAACTCAATATTTTAAGTAGGGGTTAACCACAAATTTTGAGAGAAATTCAAAAATATGACAATATTGTTTTATGCATAATTTCATCCTCCACTTACATATTATGATGGTCAAAGAGGTTAGGAACGCTTGTTGTCTCCATTTCTCTAGATAATAGTGATTTCATAGTGGTTAGTCTACTTATTTAAACAAGATATGAATTTAAACTAAATTAATTGTTAAAAATTAGAGTGATGTACATGTACCTTGAAAGATAGTTTAGAATACATTAATACAAATGTAGAATGGTTAAATAATTTTAAACAACACTAATGAGTATAAGATTATATATATAGAGCATTTAGAAAAACTCAATATTTTCGTAGGGTTAACCACAAATTTTGAGAGAAATTCAAAAATATGACAATATTGTTTTATTGCATAATTCATCCTCCACTTACATATTATGATGGTCAAAGAGGTTAGGAACGTTTGTTGTCTCCATTTCTAGATAATAGTGATTTCATAGTGGTTAGTCTACTTATTTAAGCGATTATATGAATTTAAACTAAATTAATTGTTAAAAATTAGAATGATGTACATGTACCTTGAAAGATAGTTTAGAATACATTAATACAAATGTAGAATGGTTAAATAATTTTAAACAACACTAATGAGTATAAGATTATGTATATAGAGCATTTAGAAAAACTCAATATTTTAGTGGGGTTAACCCACAAATTTTGAGAGAAATTCAAAAATATGACAATATTGTTTTATTGCATAATTGAATCCTCCACTTACATATTATGATGGTCAAAGAGGTTAGGAACGTTTGTTGTCTCCATTTCTCTAGATAATAGTGATTTCATAGTGGTTAGTCTACTTATTTAAGCAGTATATGAATTTAAACTAAATTAATTGTTAAAAATTAGAATGATGTACATGTACCTTGAAAGATAGTTTAGAATACATTAATACAAATGTAGAATGTGTTTAAATAATTTTAAACAACACTAAAGAGTATAAGATTATATATATAGAGCATTTTACGAAAAACTCAATATTTTCGTAGGGGTTAACCCACAAATTTTGAGAGAAATTCAAAAAATATGACAATATTGTTTTATTGCATAATTTCATCCTCCACTTACATATTATGATGGTCAAAGAGGTTAGGAACGTTTGTTGTCTCCGTTTCTCAAGATAATAGTGATTTCATAGTGGTTAGTCTACTTATTTAAGCAGTATATGAATTTAAACTAAATTAATTGTTAAAAATTAGAGTGATGTACATGTACCTTGAAAGATAGTTTAGAATACATTAATACAAATGTAGAATGTGTTTAAATAATTTTAAAGAACACTAAAGAGTATAAGATTATATATATAGAGCATTTTACGAAAAACTCAATATTTTCGTAGGGGTTAACCCACAAATTTTGAGAGAAATTCAAAAAATATGACAATATTGTTTTATTGCATAATTGCATCCTCCACTTAAATATTATGATGGTCAAAGAGGTTAGGAACGTTTGTTGTCTCCGTTTCTCAAGATAATAGTGATTTCATAGTGGTTAGTCTACTTATTTAAGCAGTATATGAATTTAAACTAAATTAATTGTTAAAAATTAGAATGATGTACATGTACCTTGAAAGATAGTTTAGAATACATTAATACAAATGTAGAATGTGGTTAAATAATTTTAAACAACACTAAAGAGTATAAGATTATATATATAGAGCATTTAGAAAAACTCAATATTTTCAGTAGGGTTAACCACAAATTTTGAGAGAAATTCAAAAATATGACAATATTGTTTTGTGCATAATTTCATCCTCCACTTACATATTATGATGGTCAAAGAGGTTAGGAACGTTTGTTGTCTCCATTTCTCTAGATAATAGTGATTTCATAGTGGTTAGTCTACTTATTTAAACAAGATATGAATTTAAACTAAATTAATTGTTAAAAATTAGAATGATGTACATGTACCTTGAAGATAGTTTAGAATACATTAATACAAATGTAGAATGTGTTTAAATAATTTTAAACAACACTAAATAATATAAGATTATGTATATAGAGCATTTAACTAAAAACTCAATATTTTAGTAGGGGTTAACCACAAATTTTGAGAGAAATTCAAAAATATGACAATATTGTTTTATGCATAATTTCATCCTCCACTTACATATTATGATGGTCAAAGAGGTTAGGAACGCTTGTTGTCTCCGCTTCTCAAGATAATAGTGATTTCATAGTGGTTAGTCTACTTATTTAAACAAGATATGAATTTAAACTAAATTAATTGTTAAAAATTAGAATGATGTACATATACCTTGAAAGATAGTTTAGAATACATTAATACAAATGTAGAATGGTTAAATAATTTTAAACAACACTAATGAGTATAAGATTATGTATATAGAGCATTTAACTGCCACACGAAAACTTGTAATATAAAAACAAACTTTATTACAATATACTGTCACCTACTCACTAAAACATCCTCACCAATACACAGTTCGGTTCTTTAAAGATTCAGTGTGACTCCAGTTATCATTAAACAAAGTAGGGGCAAGATTCAACTATGTAAAAAGAAGAGCAAATATCTTCAAACCAGAAAAAGACTAAAAAAATAAAACCTATTATAAGACACTGTCACTACTCACTAATCAGACATCTTCACTAACATACAGTTTGGTTCTGTAAAGATTCAGCTTCATTCAAAGTTTCACTAAATCAAAGTAGACACGAAATTCAATCATAACATCTTCAGACAAGACACGTTTCAACAGTGTAAGAAACTTGTTTAGCAAAATGAACAAAACTTTATTACAAGATACTGTCACTACTCACTAACACACAGTTTGGTTCTATAAAAGATTCAGCTTCATTTCGAGGTATCTCTAAATAAAAGTAGAGACAATATTCAATTCATAATATCTTCAGACAAGACAAGTTTCAATAATGGAAGAAACTCGTCTAGCAAAAAGAACAAAACTTCTTACAACACACTGTCACTATTCACTAATCAAACATCCTAGCCGACATACAGTTCGGTTACTGTACAGATTCAGATTCATTCAAAGTATCACTAAATCAATCAAAGTAGAGACAAGATTCAATCATAACATCTTCAGACAAGACAAAGTTACAACAATGTAAGGAACTCAACAAAACTTTATTACAAGACACTGTCACTACTCACTGACCAAACATCCTCCAACTAACATACACTTCGGTTCTGTAAATCGATTCAGCTTTTGTATTCACTAAATCAATCAAAGCAGAGACAAAGAAAGAAAGAGAGAAGAACCACCTCGTCTGCTCTATCAGAAGACGATTGCTTAAGAGCGGCGGCTCTCTTCTTCCACCTCCCTGATAATTGAGCAATCGTATCACCGGTGAAAGTGAGCGCACCGGCCGTCACAGCTTGCTTCAACGGAAAACGATAACCGGCGGCGTCTCTGCTCACGTCGACAGAATCTGACGATCCAGAGTTCCGTTGATTACGTCTATCGCCAGAAGAGTTCTTCTTATTCCTCCGATGGTTGAAGCCGTTCCAACCCCAGAAACCGTTAGCGCCGCCGCAACCACCCAATGCGTCCATTACAAAATTGATTCCTATTCGTTTTGAAACAGAGTCTTTGCTTCTAATCTATAAAAGCGCAAAATGAGTCCACTTTCTCTCTCTCTCTCCTGGCCATTTGTTTTTTCGGTTCGGTTTAGAATTGATGAATTACGTTCGGTTAGATTTATTCTCCGGTTTGATTCGGTTACCCTATGCAGAAACTGTTAAACGACGTCGTAATGTGTAAAACCGATATGATTTGGAGTTTTTCTTTTTTCACTCTTGAGCTTAGCTTCACTCTTTAGTCGGTTGTTCGGGTACTCATTCGGGTTTGGTTTCGGTTCTTTAAATACCAAAATTTTGAACTCATTCGGATATTTAATCAATTTCGGTTCGATTCGGATAACCCATTTAAATTATTTCTAAATTTTTAAAATTTATTATATACTTTAAATTTCTCAAAATCTATAAACAAAATAATATATTACATATAAATTTGAATAACATATGTCAAAATACATAAAATTAACATATAAATTGGTTTGGTTTGAATATCTGGATAGAGAATCAATAGATATTTTAAGTATTGTTGGCGTTGTAAGTATACTTAAGCTATTTTAGACATATATTTTTTACTATTTGTATATATTTTCAAGTATTTTGGACAACTTAAAAATATCTTATATATTTGAATGTTTTCAATATACATTAAATCTAAAAATAATTGATATATATAGTTATATAAATCTAGTTCGGATATATTCGGTGCAGAAATACTTGGTTCGTCGGGTTTGGTTTCGGTTCTTTAAATACCAAAATTTTGAACTCATTCGGATATTTAATCAATTTCGGTTCGATTCGGATAACCCATTTAAATTATTTCTAAATTTTTAAAATTTATTAATACAAATGTAGAATGTGTTTAAATAATTTTAAACAACACTAAATAGTATAAGATTATATATATAGAGCATTTAACTAAAAACTCAATATTTTCGTAGGGTTAACCCACAAATTTTGAGAGAAATTCAAAAATATGACAATATTGTTTTATGCATAATTTCATCCTCCACTTACATATTATGATGGTCAAAGAGGTTAGGAGCGTTTGTTGTCTCCATTTCTCAGATAATAGTGATTTCATAGTGGTTAGTCTACTTATTTAAGCAAGATATGAATTTAAACTAAATTAATTGTTAAAAATTAGAGTGATGTACATGTACCTTGAAAGATAGTTTAGAATACATTAATACAAATGTAGAATGTGTTTAAATAATTTTAAACAACACTAAATAATATAAGATTATGTATATAGAGCATTTAGCGAAAAACTCAATATTTTAAGTAGGGGTTAACCACAAATTTTGAGAGAAATTCAAAAATATGACAATATTGTTTTATGCATAATTTCATCCTCCACTTACATATTATGATGGTCAAAGAGGTTAGGAACGCTTGTTGTCTCCGCTTCTCAAGATAATAGTGATTTCATAGTGGTTAGTCTACTTATTTAAACAAGATATGAATTTAAACTAAATTAATTGTTAAAAATTAGAATGATGTACATATACTTTGAAAGATAGTTTAGAATACATTAATACAAATGTAGAATGTGGTTAAATAATTTTAAACAACACTAAATAATATAAGATTATGTATATAGAGCATTTAACGAAAAACTCAATATATTCGTAGGGGTTAACCCACAAATTTTGAGAGAAATTCAAAAAATATGACAATATTGTTTTATTGCATAATTGAATCCTCCACTTACATATTATGATGGTCAAAGAGGTTAGGAACGTTTGTTGTCTCCATTTCTCTAGATAATAGTGATTTCATAGTGGTTAGTCTACTTATTTAAGCAAGATATGAATTTAAACTAAATTGATTGTTAAAAATTAGAATGATGTACATATACCTTGAAAGATAGTTTAGAATACATTAATACAAATGTAGAATGTGTTTAAATAATTTTAAACAACACTAAAGAGTATAAGATTATATATATAGAGCATTTTACGAAAAACTCAATATTTTCGTAGGGGTTAACCAACAAATTTTGAGAGAAATTCAAAAAATATGACAATATTGTTTTATTGCATAATTTCATCCTCCACTTACATATTATGATGGTCAAAGAGGTTAGGAACGTTTGTTGTCTCCGTTTCTCAAGATAATAGTGATTTCATAGTGGTTAGTCTACTTATTTAAGCAGTATATGAATTTAAACTAAATTAATTGTTAAAAATTAGAATGATGTACATGTACCTTGAAAGATAGTTTAGAATACATTAATACAAATGTAGAATGTGTTTAAATAATTTTAAACAACACTAAAGAGTATAAGATTATATATATAGAGCATTTAACGAAAAACTCAATATTTTCGTAGGGGTTAACCCACAAATTTTGAGAGAAATTCAAAAAATATGACAATATTGTTTTATGCATAATTTCATCCTCCACTTACATATTATGATGGTCAAAGAGGTTAGGAACGCTTGTTGTCTCCATTTCTAGATAATAGTGATTTCATAGTGGTTAGTCTACTTATTTAAGCAGTATATGAATTTAAACTAAATTAATTGTTAAAAATTAGAATGATGTACATGTACCTTGAAAGATAGTTTAGAATACATTAATACAAATGTAGAATGTGTTTAAATAATTTTAAACAACACTAATGAGTATAAGATTATATATATAGAGCATTTAACTAAAAACTCAATATTTTAAGTAGGGGTTAACCACAAATTTTGAGAGAAATTCAAAAATATGACAATATTGTTTTATTGCATAATTGAATCCTCCACTTACATATTATGATGGTCAAAGAGGTTAGGAACGCTTGTTGTCTCCATTTCTCAGATAATAGTGATTTCATAGTGGTTAGTCTACTTATTTAAACAAGATATGAATTTAAACTAAATTAATTGTTAAAAATTAGAATGATGTACATATACCTTGAAAGATAGTTTAGAATACATTAATACAAATGTAGAATGTGGTTAAATAATTTTAAAGAACACTAAAGAGCATAAGATTATATATATAGAGCATTTAACGAAAAACTCAATATTTTCGTAGGGGTTAACCCACAAAATTTTGAGAGAAATTCAAAAAATATGACAATATTGTTTTATTGCATAATTTCATCCTCCACTTACATATTATGATGGTCAAAGAGGTTAGGAACGTTTGTTGTCTCCGTTTCTCAAGATAATAGTGATTTCATAGTGGTTAGTCTACTTATTTAAGCAGTATATGAATTTAAACTAAATTAATTGTTAAAAATTAGAGTGATGTACATGTACCTTGAAAGATAGTTTAGAATACATTAATACAAATGTAGAATGTGTTTAAATAATTTTAAACAACACTAAAGAGTATAAGATTATGTATATAGAGCATTTAACGAAAAACTCAATATTTTCGTAGGGGTTAACCCACAAATTTTGAGAGAAATTCAAAAATATGACAATATTGTTTGATTGTTATGTATCCAAAGTAAATCATGCGCGTAGTTTTGATTCATTGAAAAACGATGCAAACATCCTCATACTCAAAATATATTTGAGAAACATGTGTTTAACATGTTTGTGTATACTATAATAAGTACACACTGACACACACACACACCCCCAATATTTTGATGTAATCAAAAACACCTACCATTACCAACATCATCATGTTAATCTAAACAACTCTTTCACATTTATTCTTCCCTTAAGGTTATCAAACTTGTTATGCTCCAAGTAACTAAAATTAAAAATCTAATTATTTTTGTTATTGTTTTTATTTGATCTAAACAATACATTCTTGGATCTCTCAGTCATCATCTCATCAGTGCTTTTCGATTTGACACCTCTTTCCACTCTATCTCCTTTTACTTTCTTTACATTTTCTTGAATATTATATAAACCATAGTTACAGTATGTACATTGGATGCTGATTCCTCATATAATCAAATGCTATATGTTTATCAATCTAAGGAGGGTTTGTAACTCTATCTTTCAGTAGCAGTTTGATTGATAAACAAATCTCAGGTTTTGTCAAATTCCCTGCAAAATTCATGGAGGAGTCTTATGAGAATCTGCGTGTATCTTCTCACAGACATAATTTATCTCCAACAGCTCATGTGGGGGCAGGGCAAAACAATAGTGCTCAATGCTTTCTCTTTAGACTGTGTATTAAACAGCTCAACGTTTTTTACAAAACTGGATCTACACGAGAACTGTAACACTGTTATGACATCTGTCTTTATTTGATGTCTTTCTCTAAATATGTGAATCAAATCATACTTCAGCCAGAATGATCCATTAACACCCCATTCTACAACACACGACAAAAGGGACAAAAGTTACTTGATCAGCTTTAAAAGGAAGAGGGAAACATCTTTATCAAAAAAGAAGAAAACCGATTAATTCCGGATACTGTACGTTATAATTATCATGGCTCCCCTGTTCTGGAACAACATGAAAAAAAAAACTGCAGAAAATGATAGAAAAGCAAAAAAAACTTATATAATTATGTTTCTGAAACACTTTGGTCTTCGAGTCTTTACGCTTAGCATATCCGTTGAATAAGCTTTCTGTTTAGTTAGTTAAACATCCTCATGAAATTGTTTGCATATGCCATTGGCTTCACATCCGGGTGTGGCTGTGAGAAATCACAAAAATATCAGAACACTTTTCTAATGAGTCTAAAACAAGAACAATGATTCAAAAGCTTAATACTAGACTCACCACTGCTGAGAATGTAACAATGTTTGGCTTCATATCTGGAGCTTCAAAGCGAATGTAGGCTCCCTTGTTACCCATCTGCAACAAACACAATATCAGTTTAAGTAAGAATCCGATGTTTGTTTCAAAATCTGAATAGGAGAGAGAGCTTGTGAGTTTACCTGGTCACAGTAGTTTGGCGCAGAGAAGACAGTGATGAGCTTACCATCATGATCAACCTCGTATCCTTCATCTTTCACTTCATGTGAACGGACCACCAAATCTTCCACATTAAAAAAAAAAAATAGTCAATACAAGAATCAATTAGCAAACTCCACCATACATAACAGGAGAACACACTAACCTAGATTGTTGTCTTCCAAAACCTCTTCGTTACATCTCCACCAAATGACAAACCAACTCCTCGCTTGCTTGGGCCTCTTCCAGGGAGTGGTTGAGGATCACTCCACAACAGCTCACACATTAGTCCTGAAAACACATTCAACAAGATGTTTCCACATAAAGCTACCTTACCAAAGATTTTATTTGTATGATGACACATACCTTCCTCAGGTGGCTCACAGAATCTGTCAATGGCTCTAATGTCTGAGAGCTTCACGCCATCAACACTGAAGAGGCCTCCATGGACAACAAAAATCTTCTCATTGATAACATGAGCCAACGGTAGATAACAGAACACTTCAGCAAAGAGATCCACGAATTTCTCACTCAACTTGGACCGAACCTCACCCTCAAAACCATATATCTTGTTCATGCTCTTGCTCTCATGATTCCCTCTCGCAAGATATATGGCTGCAAATTAAGCAAAAGAAATTATAAACTCGAACATCGAAGAAGTAGGATAATAAGTATTGAGAGCAGTTAGAAGAACTTACATGAGGGAGCCATGCATTTGAAAGCAAACAGCGTGAGGATGATTTCAACTGAGAAAGATCCTCTATCGACAAAGTCACCATTGAACAGGTATGGATTCTCCTCAGAAGGGAGGCCATTAAGCTCAAATATATTTAGTAGATCATAAAACTGCAAAAACAAAATGAAGTGTCAAAGGCACAACCAATATAGCACTCGACACAGACCATGAAACATGACAGAACCACAATGAAATCAGTTACTATGTGCAGCGTTTATTGCAATTTCAAACATGTATTATCAAGAGAAGTGAAGATTGTCAAAGCTCTCAGATTCATATGAGAAATAAATTTTGTGAGGAGGGTGGGTGAATCCAAAGTGTACCTGGCCATGAACATCACCGCAGACAGTGAAATGCTTCCCATTAGGTACACTGATATCAACCAGAGAAGGCAGTGCTTGCAAGATTTGCCTTGTCTTTAAGACAATTTGGTACGCATACCTACAAAGATTATGCAGGAAGACTATGAACATATGAACAGTGCCTTGATTAAGTTTAAACTCTACGCCAAACAGTACCTACCGTTTATGCAATGTTTTCTGGTTCTTGAAGTCCTCCATCATCTGCTTCACAAAATCCAAGGTAACTTCCTCTCCTTCAATTCTAGCACCAGAGTATTGTGGCTCAACCTCTACAATGATATTGAAAAGAAAAACATCAATAGATTGATAAACGAATAAAAGAGGCAATCCAACTTAAAGCTATGAAATGATTCACTCTTGTTGAGATGGTTTTGATCAAAACATCATTCAACTATTCAATTCTCAACAGAGAACCCAAGAAAGGAAACACATCCAGGGCTTTGATATGATTGAAAACGATTCACATTGATCCTAGGATGAGGATTTTAAACCAGAGAAAAGACACTACTACCACTACCACTGAAGCTACCCCACCAATATGTTCCTAATACCACCGAAACCAACACCATGAGTATCTCAGTTGTGGCAAATCCTCGGAAAGCCACCACCATCACTGCTGCAACAACTGCTGCTAAAGCCGTTTTGGTGGGCAAGAATGATGATGATCTGGGTTTGTTCCCTATTATGTTGACAATAGGGAGAAGATTGATTACTAGTCTAAAGCTACACTCAACTACTGAATCAAAGACATTACACAACAGGAGAGAAGAACGAACCAAATGGGACAGAACGAACTGCAAGCTATAAGTCAACAAACAAAATAAGATGTACAATACCTATTGTGTGGAAGTCAACGGACTCAGCAACGGAGCGCCTTTCAGAAACTGGCACAGAGATTGCTTCTTCAAACTTCAGTTTCATCACTGCTTTCTCACATTCTCTTAGCTTTCTTGCCGCATCAGGGTCATTAGGACAAATCCTTTTCACCTAAAACATAAATTAGCAGATCCATGTCAGCGCTCTCTTAGTCCACCACTAAACTAGATTTGCACAGATTACTATCAAGCTACCAGGATCTTATCACTTGATCACACCAAAACTAAAACAAGAAGCTTAAATAAAACAGTGCTCATACTAAAAACAATAACCTGTTGGAAGTCCTTCAAGGCATCCTTAAACTTTCCCATAGCAAGATAAGCAGCACCACGTCTGTAATAGCCCTGTGATTCAGTTACATAATCAGCAAACAAGGTTGAATGTAAGTGAGAAGGAGAATAAAGCAGAGCATATCGTCATAAGATGATGATACCTTGGAGTATTTTGGATCAATTTCAATAGCCTTTGATGCATCCTGTATCGCACTGCCATATTCCTCCAGCTTTGTGTGAGCAAACGCACGGTTTGCCCAGTACACAGCGTTGTTGCCGTTGAGTTCTATAGCTTTTGTATACAGATCAATAGCATGGGAGAACTTGTGACCTGTAAGCAACTAGCAATACTTAGCGAGAAGCTCTAATTAAAAAAAAAAAGGAGTAACAAGTAACAACACTGATTCAAAAAGATGTTTAAACCAAAAGTAGTAAAACCTTTGAAAGCTTCGTTGGCCTGATTCTTCATCTCCTCGGCCTGGGAAGCATCAGAGTTCTCATTCTTACTCTCCATGTTAATCAGAATAACCTTATCTCTTAATCGACCTTGGTGTCTTAGTTACCCTGTTAAGCAAGACGAAGGTTAATTAAGATTCTATCTCGTCATGCACAAGCAGCTACTAAGATTCAATTAAGTTCTACTACATAACAAGGGAGCTACTTTAAAGAGCTTTGGAGATTGCAATCATACTCGAACTAAATAAAGTTCAAATCTTTATAGAGTTTTAGACAAATGTAACGAGATTTGTTAGCAGGAAGAGAACTCATTTGACAAAAAACCATTTGTAACACATCAATCGAACAGAGAAGAAAAAAGACAGAGCATAGTAATAAAGTTGAGAGCTTTCAACATCCCAACACGAAAAGGTTTCACTTACATGACAAACTCAATGGAAGATCTATATTACAACTCAGATAAGATACAAAAGCAAAACAAGACAAACAAGCCAAAGTGTTCTGTCGGAAAATTGCAGAAGCCCAATTAACAATAAGGTAGAGATTTGTATATAAACCTGAGGAAAGGCTCAAACTTGGCGACAGCAGAAGAGGTTTGACGAAGTGTGAGACAGGTTTAAGGGAGGAACCCTAGAGATTGGTGGTCAAAAGATTGTGGAGCTTTGAATCTACTCCGAGACGAGAGAGAGAGGTTTTTGGAAAATTAATTATTAACTTTTTCCCACTTAACTAAACTAATTTACCAGTAAATATATTAAGACCAAGAGATGACGTATGACCCCATAACCATTTAAATATATGGACATTTATACGTCGTCGTTTTGCCTTTTGGGCTTAGACATTTGGGTTATTGGATTGGGTTTCGATTGTTTTTAGTTTTCCAGAAAATTAATTTGACAAACTGTTTTTTTTTTAATCGGTTAAAATTCCTATAAAATTTCTAGCATCACTTAGTTCGGTCCAATGTTTTGAAAACCAGATCGGATACCGACTCGGTGTAGCTACCGGTTGATTGGTTGGACCGGTTCAACCGGTCGAACCGGATTTTCTATTTATGAAAAATTATATATATAATTATCTATTTATATTATATGAACTTTACTTCTACATATAATACATTCTCTATTCTTTTTATAATTAACTAAATATAGACAATAAACATAAATCTAACTATATATATAGTAAAAAAACTGAATAGTGAATACTAGAAAAACTGAAATGATAAAATCATATGATTTACAGTTAAAATTATCATTTTTTTTACAACTAACATCTCAAATTATATGAATATTGTAAAATAAAGATAGTATATGAATGTCAAAAATATATTTTTTACATTGTTTCTTAAAAAAATAAAAATTAATTAAATAGTGATAGTTGAGCACTAATTATAAAATATTAAGTTTTAGCTAATAATAATTGAAAACACTTAATTATATGTTAATTTTTAAGAACCAGATTCTAAAATTAACCCGGGTCATTGGTTTTACCGGTTTTCTACCGGTTTTTCTCAAATCCACCCGAACTGGATTCGGCTTCTTCAGCGAGTCACGGTCGGACCGGTTCGACCGGCCGGTCCGATCCGGTTTTCAAAACACTGGTTCGGTCTTTTATTTCTTTTTTTTCTCAAAATTAATTCGAAATTGTGTAAAATAACTAAACTATCTAATAGTATCTTTGCTCCTATAATGAAAGAACACAATTTTCTCTTCTTCCATTGAAGTATTGCTCTACACAATGTATACATACGCAACTATACAAACACTTTGGTAATCAAGAAAGCAAAGAGCAATGTTTCTTGATTCACAATCTTCCATCTCAATGCTTCTTTGTTTCTCTTTCAGCCTAAAATTAAACATAAAAGTAATAAAGATAAAATCCAAAATATTTATTGGTGGATTATTATATATAAACAAAACAAACAAAAGAGAACCAGAATGGTATTTACCGCTTTGATTGCTTTCTCAACAGAATCCCATCCAAACCGGTCAACATAATCTTGAACGGATTTTCTAGCATCAAGACTCATCATCTGTAGAACTCTTCTCTGTTCATCTGTATAATTCGTTCCTCCTCCAACATTCATCCCAATCTTAACGTATTTTCTCACAAAATTGGAGTAGATGTAAGCTGCACCACTGAACATTGGTAACACCAACCACATACAGAACAAAAGCTTTAAGTATGGCCAAAATGGTAGCCTGCAAAATGCCAAAAAAAGATTAATAATCTTTGTTTTTAGTCTTAATTTTTATATATGTATGAATTCGTGTATCATTATTATTACCAGGCAAGGATTCTCCAAACGGATAGCTCGAATATTGTAATTAAGGAGTAAATGATCCAATATGTAAGCCATTGTTGGTCATCTAACATCGTTGGACTCTCTATTGCTCGTAATGATGCATACCTACACATTCATTAAGTTAAGTAATTATATAGATATACAAACCATAATTAAACGTTTAAATTTTTGATTTTGCTTACAAAGGATAGAGAAGCATTACGCCAGGCCTGCATGCACCAAGAACATGAAGAATTTAGAAACACTTGTAAATTCAATCTCGTTTTTGATATCTTATGAGAGAAAGGTTTGAATAAAAGCCTACCCAATTAGAGCATCAAAACGTTTTGCAATCACAATAATAACACCCATTTTGAGCTTTTTACGAAGTCTCTTATTTGAAGATCTTATCTTCTTGTTTATCTCTCTGAACAAACTTCTTAAGCACTATGACGTTGGATATATACATATATACACACAAAAGTTCAATTTGTACAAGCAAGAATCTTTGTGTGTGCGTAAATGTAAGAAGTCAGGTAAAGAATCTCTAGTCCATTGATAGGTTTCATGAACCTATGTTACGTTTCATGAACCAACTTCTTCTATGCTCCAAGAGTATATATATATATATATATATCAGAGTAATTTTGGATAACAGGGAAATCTAAATTCTCGGGTTTAGTATATACTATCCAATATTTTTCTAAACGAGATTCTTTTCTTGGTGGACATGAATTATTAATCAAGAACTTAAGCATTAATTACTGATATTGGACGTATTACACAATTTGATAATCATCATTTGGTCTACGACTTTGTGAAATTTGGGTAATTCTCTTGTCTGGTCTGGAGTCTTATATAATCTCTCTTTCTTCACATGCATGGACATAGACTTATATGATTTTCTTTAGCCAATAATTAATTCTCTTAGATTTCATCTTACCTTCTCACTTTCTCCTTCTCTTTTCTTTATGATCACATGTATAACTATTGGTATACGACGCACACTAAATTAACCTAAAAATCCAAGTTTTGTAATGAAAGGTTCTTCCTCTTTTCCTCATTCAACCCTGAATCTTGGAGTGACCAATTAATTAGTTTTTTTTTTCATTTAATTCTTAAAAATCCATTTTTGTAATCAAAGGTTCGATTTATCCATTAAAATTTTTAGAACTTGGATAGTTGCTATACTAGTTTGAGTGCAATATGATTTGATCTCTCTCTATGATCTCTTTGTGAGTAGTGTTTGATTATGCTTTTTTGATGAAAATCCACAAAAAAACATTCAAGAAAAAAAATCAAGATCTGAAGAAGTTAGTAGATGTATCTTGCCTGTTGTTAGCGTATTCGTAGAGACGACCTTGAGTGTAGAAGACATCAAGAGCTACCTCAGCTTCACACAAGACAGAGAGCTCATAAGCTTTCTCAACCTAAATTTTCGATCATCACTAAATGGTGAAAATGAAAACGTAAAAATACGAAGATATCTAGCTTTTCCTCAGATTATATAAGGACTTATGAACTTCACTTTATTGGTAAAATCTACAATTGCATCATACTATACACATGTTGTAATGCTCTTCTTTTTTTTGTCAACACATGTTGTAATGCTAAATTATTATCTTAATATCATATAAATTTCATATTCACCGGTTGTAGAATTATGATTAGGCTGATAATTAAAATCTAAATATTTTACTCTGTGGATGTTGGTGAAGTGGCACGACGAATAGTGTGAGAGGAACGATCGAAAGGTACAAGAAAGATTGCTCCGACGCCGTTAATCCTCCGTCCGTCACAGAAGCTAATACTCAGGTAAGCTGCATTGCTTAATTATAACACCTAGTTACATCTTCTTTACGATGTTCTGACTTTTCTTGATCCCTTGTTCAACTAATGGATCGTCACAGTACTATCAGAAAGAGTCGTCTAAGCTTAGGAGACAGATACGGGACATTCAGAATCTGAATAGACACATTCTTGGTGAATCTCTTGGTTCCTTGATCCTCAAGGAACTCAAGAACCTCGAAGGTAGGCTTGAGAAAGGCATCAACCGTGTCCGCTCCAAGAAGGTTAATGGTTTCATTAAATCTCTTATGCTTCGGTTTATCATCATCTGACGACTATATGTGATTCTTGCCCGTTACTACGAGATCCTACTTTGTAAACAGCTTCTCAGTCAAATCATCGCTTTTTCATGTTTTCATGTAGAAAGTTGAGCTTCAAAACGATAACATGTATCTCCGATCCAAGGTATTGCATGTATATATATACTACTTGATTTCCTTGTTCTCCAAATATGTAATCTCTTGATGAGCAAGTTTTATACATGTTTCTGCAGATTAGTGTACCTGAAAGCTAAAGTTTAGCGATGAAGGTAAGAAGCTTGACATGAGAAACAGATGAAATAGTCTCTGCAAGACTTATTACTCAGTTGCATAAAACTCACCATGATTTATATAGTAAACCAAGACCCAAATCTTACTGAAACAGAGCGATCAAAGGAGCTACATGTCTTATCAGAAGTCAAATAAGCTAAAACCCAATGTCTTGGCGTCTGTCTTAATCAGCTGAGATCGTTTCCCATAATAATGTTGCCTCTCTCAATGCAGCAGGATGTGGTTAACTAGGTTTAAAGTATGGTACTTTTCTATCAAGACGATATGAAATGACTTAGTGAGCACTCTTTCAGCAATTCCACATGCTGCTGATCAAATCAAGCCTAAGAATATATCGTTCATAGCATCCCATTTACCACCAAAGGGTAAAATTCTTGAAGATACGTAAATACAGAGCAAGTAACTATAACAAATCAATTTTTAAGTTGTAATTGCATATGAGCAGAGTATCTATCGGGTCATGTATCAAAATCTTTATATAATATTACACATAAGTTTTGAATTTAGAAATGTGCTTCAGGTGAAATTAGCTAATGCATCAAGTCTGATATCATATCTGATATAATAACGGTGAACTTGTGGATGAACCTGTGAGCGATAGTCTATACTGGAATTTCACTCTTTGTGATATGAAAGTTTTCCTTTTTCAATTCTTAATTCAGTTTTCCAGGTTACTATTTATATGCTTAGAAATGCAGGGACAATTATTCTCAGTTTTCATATGGGTTATATTGAGCTTATCAATAAGCTGGCATCAGTCATAAGATTATAGAGCAAGAAAAAAGAGCCTCGAATAAAGATAAACTTGGGAAAAAGGCATTCTTAAACATGTTGTCTCTTCATAACCATGAACACTAACTCAAATATCGATAATGAAATCTCTCACATTAGTAGAGAGTCATTAAAGAGATATTTATTCAGTGGTTGGTAGAAATTGGGGTTTGAAATTTGAATGCATGGAGACCATCTTGCAATATTTACTCCACGAGTTTTATTACAGTAACACCACAACACACCACTCCTCTCATGTACTGTACTGCCCCTTCTTTAATGCTAGTATATCTCAATGTTTGGTCTTTATCTCTCTCTCATGGACTTGTCTTTTTCTGGAAATTCATCAAGTTGTGAGACACATTACTTAGGCCTGATTATAAAAAATGCTCATGAAAAAATTTAATGGAGCAGTTATGAGTCTTGTGACATTGTGTTGCTCTGTACGCATGCCAATCTGAGACATTTTACCTTGGTCTATGTATGATAAGTATGAAGTATGCTGAATCTCTTTCCGTCAAGTCTCTTTTGATATTAATGTTGATGGTCCTGTTTCTAGGTTCTTGTTTAGTTTTATTTGCATTTTTTTTGTTAGCTCTTGAACTGTGGTTGAGAAACAGGGGAACTAATAAATAGTACTACTATTATTAAGATCAAGAAAATTTTAAAACAAGCATCAAATATAAAAGGAGTATCCATCATAAATATTACTAGAAGCTATAGGAATTAAAACTCTACTGAGCACACACACTGCATAGGATAATTAATCAAGATTGTTTTAATGCAAACCAACAAACGACTGAGATAAATGAGAAACTCTCTTGTTTCTAGTTCCTAGGCTTTAGACGACCTTCATTAGCAAGCTTGAAGGTATGTGCCTGCTTTGTTGCTGCCTTGGTTGAGGAAAGTCCTGCCACAAAGTGGTCTCTGACTTGAGGGGTCGTGAGAGGGAACTTGTTGTTAACCATGGAGTTTAACCAAGACGCTGTGCCTTCACGGTAGAGAGCTCCAATGGCATCAGTGCGGGTATTGGAAAGGGCCTGAAGAAGGTTCATGTGAGGATCAAACCCTGGAATGATACTGGAAGTACTGACTGTACCAAACGCTCCTCCAACAGTTCCCCACCAGCCAAGAAGACCCCATATGAGTGTAGGGTGGTTTCTCCAGTAACTACACAAAGATAATAAAACTCATGAAGTGTGAAACCACTAGTGTAATGTGTTAGAGAGAGGAATGTTTGTTGCTTACTCGCATGTTCCAGTGATTGGTGGAAAGGGAGCAGGAACGAAAGGAGTCCCAGGAGTGCCAGGGTCAATAATAGGAGTTGGTGGGCTTCCTCCAACAATGGGTGTTGGTGGAGTCACAACGACTGGAGTACTTGGTGGAGGAGATGAGTAGTATCCACCAGAAGGAGGCGTTGAAGGGTGTGAAGGCGTCGAAGGATGTGAAGGTGTGGAAGGGTGTGAAGGTGTCGAAGGATCGTGTGGTGGAGTCCCACAGTTACAAGGAGGCGTGTGGTGAGTTGGGGTGTGTGGGGTTGGAGTGTGAGATGGAGTCGAAGGAGTTGGAGTGTGAGATGGAGTCGAAGGAGTTGGAGTGTGAGATGGAGTTGAAGGAGTTGGGTCGTAAGGTGGACTTCCACAGTTAGGAGTGGGAGTGTAACCGCCGTGTCCTCCTGCTTTTCATGTCAAACAAAAACAAAGAGTCAAATAAAAGATGCTAAAATCAAGATTCTTGTTACATAATGTCTGCTTTTTTTGCTTACCAGAGGGAGGAGAGTAGTATGTTTTCTCATCCTCGAACCTTACGGAAGAAACGGAAGCAAATAGCTGCTGGGAGAGTAAAGCAGCAAAGAGAGCCCAAATGGTAAGATACTTCATCCCTCTCATTTCAAAAACTCACTGAAATAACACAGAGAAAGTAGAAGTCTTAGGTGGTAGAATGATACTGGAAACTAGGGTTTATAAATAGAGGGAACCAAAGGGTTTTTTGAAAGTTTAGAAGTAAATACAAACAGGTGGAGGAGTGTGTGGTTAGTTGATATGTTACTAGTGCATTTACACCATTCCATTTAATACCATGGTGATTGCAATAACACTGGAAATTCTGCAAAAAAAAAAAAAAAAAAATTATGAAAAAATATTTAATTTAATATTTCATCCAAAGGCATGGACGCGTATGAGAAGCTGTCTCCCATATGAATGATTTATCTCGCTATCCATATTTCTATTTACGGGTTATTTCATTCACTCGATCAGTACGTTGCTTATGTTTATTGCTGGACTTTGCCCCAAAAAAAATGTTTATTGCTGGACTTTGCCCCAAAAAAAATGTTTATTGCTGGACTTTGCCCCAAAAAAAATGTTTATTGCTGGACATCTTTGTATCTAAAATGCAAGCTAACTCTGTTATCATGTGAGCTGGTTAATCCAAGTAAGTTACCACTCTTGTGAGTGCTGAAAATGTAGGGCAAGCCTTAAATCAAGAATCTAGGTAGACTGAACGCAGACCCTTTTGTTTTATGCTTCTCTAAGATTAGCTAAGGAAATAGATACTTAACTTAGTAGTCACTTGACGTTAAAAGAGAAGTCAGACACATTTATTACGCCTAAACAAGGACACTTTCTTGATTTCGTATGTTGGACAGCAAAGCCCAAGATTAGATAGTAATCACTGGTTTATATAGATAGTGGGTTTACAAGTTTTAATTAGCGTAGTTACTGGTTTTCACCTAAATAGTTTGCATTCAAGTGGCATTTAAGTTTGAGTAACAATAAGAGTGATAAACAGTAGATACAGCTAGGCTAGCATGTGGATATGCAGATGGAGAAGAGGACCCACAAAGAAGAAGAAATAAGAGGAGATGAATCTTTTGATTAGAGATTAGAAAACATATGAATAAAATAAAAAGCAAGAATTTTACCAAAAATAAAAAAAAATAAAAAGCAAGAAGATAAATAAAAGTAGTAATAGTATGGTAGGTTTAGGTGGGTCTGTTGAGTATTATAACCAGTTAAATGCATCACAAAATAATTCACTTCTCTTACTGTATTTCTTTGGATTTGCTCCTCTGGCTTCTGCATTTTCTTATACTATTGTAATGTGAATTATTTGTTAAAACTGGTCCTTTTTCTAACACAGTTTAGTAAAATACAAACTGTTTTCCCGCTAATGCCATTTGACATTTAAATGATTTCTTCTTACAAATGCACTAGTATAATGCATATTAAAGTTCAGTAAACTATAACCATTTATTTATTTCAAAACTAAATTGGTTAAATGCTCTTCTTTTCAGGACTGCATTGAATTTACGAGCAAATTCCCCAAGAAAATGTCCTAATTAATGACTCCAAGCCTATGTCGGATCCGACATATTTTGATTAGAGCCACATGGATTACGATCAACTTTTGTTAGTACAAATTCATGATTAGTGTCCTTCACCCATGTAAATATTCAAATATCCCTTGTTAGTTGTTACGGTATGACATTTTATTTGCAACTCTGAAAAGAAACTAAGCCATCATTTCCATTTCCCAATACCAATTTATTCTACAGGTTTTGAGAATATAACAAGAGTCGAGTTGTAACCTTTGAAAGTATGTTACTTAGTATATCAATTCAACACCATTAGGCTTTTAGCCTTTTACACACATGGCACATTTAATATATGTTAATATACCTATCTTCTTCTCTTACCATATTAGGCATTTACACACTTGTAAATTGTAATGTATATATAAATTGTAAATTTCTGGCGCAAAAAATGTTTGTAGATGTGGTTAAAGCGGTGTAATCCATCTAAATGACAAAATGGTGAATTAAATTTGATAGGAAGCGTTAGGTGATTTCTACTAATGGTTGGAACGGTTCAATCTGATTTACTCCAAAACTAGAGAAACAACAAATTTCATTTTAGGCGTTCAAAGCGATCCGACCAACCAAAATACCAAATGCACTAAATTAAAAGCCTCGACCATTCAAAGAATCAAAGTCTCAACTACCAAATATACACATAGCATATGTTCATACAAACAAACACTATATGTGTGCGCCTACCTATATGCGAAAGTTGTATATTATAATAGTATGTCATTTAATTGGGTTCGCTAAACATGATGCATATAGTTTATGTTTTCCCCTTGATAATTCAAAGGCAAGCAAGCGAACGTTTATCTCTTTTCCTCTCAGGCACGAGTTTTAAAGAAAGTCTTTAACCGAAGGTCTGTTGGTGTTAGCGAAAGTGACTTTCCTTTTCGGTTTCGTCCACCATATCGCTTCTCTGCTCCTTCATATATTCTCCTTCTTTAAGGAATATCTACTGGATATTAGCCTCCTCTGGTTTTTATCCACCGGGCTCTTCCCCCGACCGTGTCGGAGGGACCGTCGGCGCCGTTCTTTCTCACCACCGGAGCTCCACGATGGCGAAGATACCTTCCGGAAAACTGGTTCGAAGTTTGGAGAGTGGGTCTTGACTTGTAGACATCGCTCCAACCTCGTTTTACGTGTTCTCGGTTTTCTCATCTATTACTACACTTTGTAGTTGCAAAAGTTTTCGTAAGGCTAGGAAAAGACAATACTCAGTCCTCTATCGGTTCGTGTCTTTCAGCAAGGATGGCGTCAAGATTCTCAAGAGAGGAAAAAGGAAAAACAGAGGAAAGTTCATTTATGAAGAAGCCTGCGGTTCGTATCCCGGATTCGACTCGAGCTTATAGAGCGCAACAAACTTACTCATTGGTAGAGTCACCAACCCTTCTATCCAAAGACAAGGGCCTTGGTGGAGTTCTTCCTCCAACACCGGAGTGTGGTGGGTCGTTTTCTTGGAAGAGCTTTGGGACCAGTCTGTTTCAGTTTAGCTTTGAAGCAGAGAGATATGCAAACCATTTTGTCCAAAGCCCCTTTCCACTTCAAAAATTGGATGATTATCTGCGTCGCTGGGAGCCTATTGTTTGAATCCTTTCCGCATCGATCCCGTTTTGGATTAACATTCACGGGTCCCTCTTCACTCTTGGGCCGGAAGGGCGATTAATGCAATAGGGGATGCTCGGGACTATTGTTCATCGCGATGTTGATAAAGCCAGACTAAAGGTGGAGGTCAATGGGCTCAAACCATTGATTATGTGCATGGATATCGAGCTTCCTTCCAAGGCGGTGCTGGAAATTGAGCTCGAATATGAAGGATTGCATAAACACTGTTTTCTATGTAAGTCCCTCACCCACGAGGATGAGGCTTGCCCCCGTAAGTCCCGCTCACGGTATCGTGAAGACGCGGGGATCTAGGTATCTCCCAACATATTACTCTGGAAAGAATTGAGGAGAACAAGAAACGACAGGCGGAAAGGAGAAACGCTCGTCGTAACCAGCCCTCCTATCATTCAGGAGCCCGTTGGACTAACTACAAAGTCTCTGACTCTCGTGATCCACGAAGTCTATCTCGTGACGACTCTGCAAAACGCTACGCAGAAAGGAGTTCAGATTTTGAAGAGAATAGACGTCGGTATGATGATAGGACCCTTCCGCGTCGTAGCTCTCCGTCACTCTCAAGGCGCTCTCCATCCGGCGTGATGCTCGGGGAGCATGGTTCTTCAGGTTATGCACCCTCGAGCGTAACCTACCTGCTCCCTTGAAAGAGCCCCGAGGCTCCATCTCAGGAAGCCAGCTCTAAATCTCACCATTCTCCTCCAAGGAACCGGTTACTATCGGGACAAATCACTTCTAGCTTCCGCTATCGACCCTCGTTCGCTAATCCGGTAGTGAAGGCGGGTGCACGCAAAACGCCTCTCTGTTAACACACGCCGCATCGCCACAGAGAGGCAGGCGAATCCTCAAACCCGAGGCAATTCAGGATGGGGAGTTTTTCCATTGGAGGACACGCATCTCCCCATTACGATGATCACTCCTACTGCGCCGTCGAGTTCAAGCGTTTTGAGTCGGAAGATTAGGAATTGGTGACCGTTCTCTATTCGAACTCGGTGAAGACGAGGATTCATGTGTCCCTCGCTTGGGCCCCTCGGTCGAGAGGCGGAGAGTGGGAAACTGGAGATGACTCTCAACTCTCGACTTGCCACTTCTTTCTAAGGCGAAGGTAAGAGAGTTAGGGTCAGCGAGCAGGGGAAGAAGACAGGCGTATTGGTGGACAAATTATCACGAGGAAGAAGAAGGGTTACAAAGAACCATGAATCCCCTCACAGGAAGCTTCTCATGGATGCAATGGTAGCTGGAGGAAGAGGAAAAGCTAAGACAGCTAGAGCGACAAGGAGTACTACAGCAGCTCCAAAATTTTTCCAGCAATGGTGAAGAAGGGGAAGGATTTTCGTCCTCCTCCCGGATCTTCCTTAGCGTGTTTGAGCTGGAACTGTCAAGGCATTGGGACCACCTTGACAATCCAGCGTATAAGGGAGTTCGTAAGAAGATCTCCCGGCAGTCCTTTTCCTCATGGAAACAAAGAATCAAGATGAGGCCCTCCTTAAGCTGTTCCAAATCGGAGTTCACAAATCACTTCACGGTTCCACCTATTGGTTTAGCGGGAGGTCTCTCACTGTCTTGGAGGGATGATATTCAGGTTGAAATTCTCTTCTCCTCCGCAAATATTATTGATACTCGTATTGAGGCTCGTGGCACCTTTTGCTTTGTTTCTTTTATCTACGGAGCTCCAATCGACAAATGCATACAATTTTGGAGACAACTTACGAACTTGGTTCTGGAAGAGATGAGTCCTGGTTGATTACGGAGACTTTAATGATCTCTTGGATAACTCCGAGAAAGTTGGAGGGCCGGTTCGATGGGAAGGCTCCTTTTTATCTTTTAGGAGCTTTGTATCTCAAATGGGCCTTTGGGATCTCCAACACTCCGGTAACCACCTCTCTTGGAGAGGGACGAGATATAATCATTTTATACAGTCGAGGTTGGACAGAGCAATGGCAAATTGCTCATGGTTTGAACAGTTCCGGCGGTATTGTGAATATCTTGATTCGAAGGGTCGGACCATCGACTGTTGTTGTCCACTTTGGCGTCTCTGCAAAAGAATCGAGGCCTATTCGGTTCGACAGGAGACTCAAGGATAAACCCGCAATTCGACAACTCGTCTCCGATAAATGGAGGGCAGACCCGCGAGATTCTGTTCTCACGAGAATTGGACGGATCAGACTTAGTATCATCAAATGGACCAGAGAGCAAAACCTTAATAGTAATCGCGCAATCCAAGGTTTACAGACGAGATTGGAGGAGGCACTATCGAGCTCAATGCCAGATGATGCTGTTATTAAAGCTTAAAGAGGCGTTGGAAGCGCATACAAAGAAGAGGAAATTTATCAAGGCCAACGGAGCCGCGATCCGGCTCCAAAGTGGAGATCGCAACACTGGCTTTTCCATGCGTCGACAAGGGAAGAAGAGCTCTCAACAATTTCGGTGCTGGAAGACAAACAAGGCAATACAGTGTGTAAGGAGGAGGAGATTGTCAAAACAATTCTGAGAATATTTTTAGAGATTTTACGACACAAATGTCGATTCCTCTCCGTTGGTCGAGGAAAGTATTTCCTCAAAGTGACCGCAGAGATGAATCAAACATTGATTGCTCCTCCTTCCCATTAGAAATAAAGAAGCACTTTTCTCGATCCACCCGACAAAGCTCGGGACGGATGGTTTCTCGGCCAGCTTTACCAGTCTTTCGGGATATTATTGGAGATGATATTATCAAGGACATCCAAGCCTTTTCAGTACTGGCTCTATGGACTCGGCAGAATGAAACTCATGTGAGGCTTATTCCCAAAATAGTAGGACCGAGGAGGATATCAGAGTACCGTCCAATAGCCCTTTGCAACACACATTATAAAATCATTGCAAAGCTATTGACTCGCCGTCTTCAGCCCCTGCTGCCTTGTTTGATCTCTGTTCACCGTCGGCCTTTGTTAAAGGCTCCATTCGCGGACAATGTCTTAATCGCATGAGATCCTTCACTACCTTCAACACTTTCGGGAGCTTCGTCCGATGTAGCATGGCTATTAAGACCGACATGAGCAAGGCTTATGATCGAATTGAATGGAGTTTTTTGCGGAACGTCCTCTCACAATTTGGTTTCCACAAAGTGTGGATCTCGTGGATTATGGCCTGCGTGTCATCAGTCTCCTACTCATATTTGGTGAATGGAGCAGCTCAGGGATCGTTATTCCCTCTGGGTATCCGACAAGGGACCCGCTATCCCCATACCTCTTTATCCTATGCTCGAGGTTCTCTCTGGATTATGCAAGCAAGCTCAACTCAAAGGAAGTGTGATCGGGATCAAGGTTTCTCGGAACAGCCCCGCTATCAACCATCTCCTGTTTGCGGATGACACCATGTTGTTCAGTAGAACAGATGGACGCAGCTGCTCGGCACTCATCTCGATCCTCGAGAAGTATGAAGCTGCATCTGGCCAGTGTATAAACTTCGAAAAATCTTCTATTACCTTTGGGCGAAAACACCGGAGAGATTAAAAGCGAGTTCGGGAGCAATTTCAATTGCTAATGAAGGAGGCCTTGGTAAATATCTCGGATTACCAGAACATTTTGGGAGGAAAAAGCGATATCTTTGCCTCCTTGGTGGATAGATTAAGACAAAAGTCCACAGCTGGACAACTTCGCTTCTATCGGCGGGTAAAATGGTGTTGCTGAAGTCTGTCCTTGCGGCGATGCCTACGTACTCTATGTCTTGCTTCAAATTGCCCTTTCTCTCATTAAGCGGCTTCAATCAATACTCACGAGATTTTGGTGGGATCTCACTCGGTGTGAGGAAGATGTCTGGGTTTCTTGGAGTAGACTCTCGAGACCAAAGAGTCTTTGGAGGACTGGGTTTTAGAGAGTTGGCTATATTTAATGATGCCATGCTCGCAAAAATCTCATGGAGAATACTAAAAGACCCACAATCTCTTTTGGCTAGGATCTGCTGGGCAAATCGCTTCGTTCTTCCTTCCAGAGCCTTTACTCAAAATGGTGTTTCTCATGGTTGGAGAGGTATCTTGATTGGGTGACTTATTATCTAAGGGCCTAGGCTGGGCACTGGGTTCGGAAGGGATGTAAGCATGTGGGCGGAACCTTGGTTGTCCACTTCAAAACCGTTAATCCCTATGGGCCCCAACGTTTGATAATCAGTTCGGAAGGTCAGTAATTTAATTGACCGTCGTCCCAGGACTGGAATGTTGCTTGCATCGAGACAACTTACCTCTTTATGAGGATGAAATCGAAAGCTAGTGCGAGCACTTTCCAACTTCAAGATGAACTAGTGCGGCTCGAATGCATCCGGAGTTTACTCAACGAAATCTGGGTATGCTTTAAGCAAACTCGTGTTGATGAAGAAGAGATGCAAGAGTTCAACCGGAAAAAGTGTGTTTGGCGGTGGATACTTCTCCTAAGATAAAACACTTCTGTGGAAATCTAATAGTCAAGCACTCCTGTTGGGAGTTGTTTGGAAAGGAGATGTTTGGCTGGCGATCCCGCTTGTCGTCGGTGTGGGGCCAAACCGAGCTCCACGTTATGCTCCAATGTCCGTATGCAGCGAGAGTTTGGGAGCTACTACCAAGTCTCCATAAACTGCGTCCAGTTCCATCACGTCAATGGCGACTTACTCTCTCATTGCCGAAAATGATCTCCTCCCTCCCTCGGATTGGGATCGGCCTATCTATCCTTGGATCCTTTGGATTCTTTGGACGAATAGGAATAAGCTTATTTTCGAAAATAAATCGTTCTCGGAGGAGTCCTCTGTCTTGAAAGCTATTCAAGACGCTCGAGCATGGAAGGCTGCTCAGACATGTGTCGTAAAGCCTTCTCTACCACACTCTGTGGTCCTGCATCCTGCGGTTCCGTGCGCACGTAACTAACCACGATATTTGGCTTTGTTTCTCGATGCGGCAGGATTCTTCTTCGGTAATTGTGGCATGGGCTGGCACATTCAAACTCGAGGGAGGAGTGTGCGAGCAATCTTCTTCGTCTGGTAACCGTTTCCTCGGCTCTTGTGGCGAGGCATTGGCCGTTAGAGCTGCTATCACAGCAGCACGTTCTCTCAGCATCCGCAGGCTTCGTGTCTGTTCGGATTCAAAGTCTCTCATCAAACTCTTGAAGTCTAGGGGTCAGGATGTGAGCTTGAAAGGCGTGCTCCATGACATCACTGTCTTGTCTCGCTCTTTCGAATCTATCTCCTTTTGTTTTGTTCCGCGTTTAGCAAACTCTTTGGCTGATTCCATTGCGAAAACAGCGTTGTACTCTTTGTTGTCCTCTGTTGGTGAAACAGAGTAACCTCTCGTCGGTTTTAATATAAGCACCTTTCGTTCAAAAAAAAAAAATTGGGTTCGCTAAACCAATCATAAATAGAACAATACCGTTGATGATGATTGACGACCATCATAACGCCGTATAATTGTTGTTGTCAATGTCAACCATCATCATCATCATCATCATCATCATCATCATCATCATCATCATCATCATCATCATCAGTTCTTGCGGCTGCTACTCTTCTGCAACTAATTATATTCATCTTTAGATAATCGCATCATTTGAATAACGAGAATGTGAGACATCTCATGCGTCTATCTAGATCCTTTCAAGAAATACTAATAACATATTCATATGGTTTGCAGATAATTTGGACAACTTATGGAACTCATTACAATCCTGAAATATTTCAAGATTCAATGAGTTTTGGAATACAAGCATACACAATTCTTCCATTTGGAAGAGGACCAATGCTTTGTGCAGGTCACCATCAAAATCTCTACCTAGGAGTCATAGAATAGAGAAATGACTATGCCTTTTAGCCTGTGTGTATGCAACATTTTAAATGTACCAAATTACTGGATAGAAAAATAACAATTGAGACTATAGAAACCTCTGGGGTTTTATAGGCCTAGGCCCAGAAATATAAAGCCCAAATAAGAACATAGCTACGGCAAATTTTATCGGTGGTGGGGTGGGGGGGGGGGTGTCTTACTCTTTGTTGGCTTGTAAGTTGTAGCCATGTAGGATGTGATTAGTAATAAACAAATACTGCATCAATGAGTTTTGGAATCTAAGCATACACAATTCTTCCATTTGGAAGAGGACCAATGCTTTGTGCAGGTCACCATCAAAATCTCTACCTAGGAGTCATAGAATAGAGAAATGACTATGCCTTTTAGCCTGTGTGTATGCAACATTTTAAATGTACCAAATTACTGGATAGAAAAATAACAATTGAGACTATAGAAACCTCTGGGGTTTTATAGGCCTAGGCCCAGAAATATAAAGCCCAAATAAGAACATAGCTACGGCAAATTTTATCGGTGGTGGGGTGGGGGGGGGGGTGTCTTACTCTTTGTTGGCTTGTAAGTTGTAGCCATGTAGGATGTGATTAGTAATAAACAAATACTGCATCAATGAGTTTTTTTAGCGAAGGACTAAAAGTTAACACTAGTGATTTACAACTTATTTTGTCGTTTATGATTTATTACAAGTTGATTACAACTTACTTTAAATATCCATGATTCAAGTGTCTTTAAGAGTTTTAACTATGGTTACACTAGTATTTATAACTTCACTTAATGCTAGCTAGATGAGTAGTCAGTCACTTTTCAAATTATTGATTACTAAACACTTAATTTTGACCTGCTCATATATAAGTCGAAAATCCAAGTACTTTTTGTATTGTAATTTGGATAATTAAGTTGGTAGGAAATGTAATAGCTTCCGGCTATATGTGTGGAATAAAACTTGTTTTTACGCATTATTATCTTTACAAAAAGTTATAGCCTTACAGGACTATAGTGTAATGTATGTGTACAATGAATATAAACATGAACTCAAATCTTGGACAACTAGACGATGGATCTCAAATCCAATGTGTTTATCGTCAGCTTAAATAAATATTAACCGACATTGAAATCTTTGTTTTGTTGTATAGCATGTGAAATGAGCTCACACAAATTCTTAAATAATGGGCCACGTAACATTAATGCCAAATCTCAAATGCAAGTGCTAGTGTGCTACCTCGTGATTCAATTAAATTTCTATATGGCATCCAACCAAATTCAAGTTTTCTTTTGACTTCGTCCAACTAATGTTAAGTTATATTTAACTATTACTCCCTACATTAATAGTAATTTTCGTTAAAGTATACTACTATGTAGTATATCGCAATCAACACTTCTCGTGAGGCATGAATAGATAAATAAGAACTTTGATGCTTGCTAAAGAAAAAGATTTCGAAGAGAAAAATGCTGAGATCTCTTTCCCCTTTTATCAAAGCTAAGAGCCATATTAAAAAAGAGTTAAAAATAAAATTAAATTAAAACATACTTTTTCTTAACCAAAGAAAAGAAGAACAATCTTTGGTGTCCTCTTCAACCTCCGAACTTCATATCTTGTTTATCTAAGCGTTGGAGAAATGAAGTGAGGACTTTAATTGTTTTGATCTGACATTGTAGAGACATTATGTAACCAGCTGTCTCTTCGAAGAGCGCGTCCACACCAAGCGCCGTTCCTCCAGGAATAATCCTTTGCAACGCCTCAATCTTCTCATTTACCTCTTCTTCATCATCTTCTTCTTGGCCGGAGACGCACACGCTTGCCTTAGTCTGTGACAATCTCCGTTTGGTTCTGCGTTCGAAACCACCGGCTCGTGATTTCACGGTGGCTGAAGATGACGGTGAAAGAGATCTAGCGTTGTCGGGAGTTGCTAGAGTTTTCTCCATTTTGAGAGAGAGAGAGAGAGGGGATTGATGTGTGTTTGAGAGAATAATGAAGAAGTAAGGAAAGTGCATGTGTGTATGTGTATATATATGAGTGTTTATGGATTTAGTGGATGAAAAAAATTTTGGCCGGTTCAATTCCACACTACTTTGGTTTATCATGAATTTATTGGTTTTTGAGTAATAAATAAACAAGTTGAGTTTAGAATGGAAAATATATATTTAATTCATCAAATATTTGCAATCTACAAATTTATTCTTAACTATCGCTCGCATATAATAATACTCCAGTTTATAGTTGATTATACAGAACTTTAGTGGTTTGGCTTGGTTTCTTACGCCCCTTGTTACATTTTATCGCTTATTCAGTACAATGTTTGGTTAGATACAAATTTCGGATTGGTTTGTCTAAAAAGGCTATGTAAACTGAAACTCGTTTTTTATAAATAATTATAGTATTTTATTATCCTCGTGTTTCGGATTGTAGGTTTATTTTTTCTTACTTGGGTGGGTTACATAGATTTGGATCTTGCAAAAGAGATTTGGTTTTATCACGCGCCATGTCGACTGGTTACACTGTAGTGGACATGTCACTCACTTAAGTGGATCATATGCTCACATCTAAATTGTATTGAATGAGATTGATTCTTTTTCATATTGAGAGGCTAGAGGTATTATATAGTAATGACTAAATGACTGAGCAATAACTTTAGTATTGTATTGAATATGTGTTGTTAATACAAGCCGGTTAAGTATTATTATAATCCTAGTAAGTTGTAGTAACAACGCAGGGAAGTACGGACGAGACATATTAAGAAAAGAGACATCACGCGTGTAGATAAGAAGGAGAATGAGCCGATCTACGACATGTGCATAGAAACAAACAAACAAAGAAAACAAAAACATCACAAACTCAGAGACCAAAAAGTTATGGGGCACCTATAGGACTGCAGAACTGCAAAAAAAGTTATGGTCTTCAGCTCCTCAATATTACTGAATCAAGTCCGTTTTGAGTAGCATACAACAAACACTGTCGCTGCTACCAAACCCAAAGCTCCCACCGAGCCAGCAGCAGCCACTGGCCACTGCAATTGTGAACATTCTTGGTCACAATCCTTTATGTCTCTAACTCCATTAGTAGTAGGCTCCTCCATGATCCTCTCGTTCAACACAAGCAGCGACCTTCTTCAATCCAACGCTCCTTCTCAACTCAACTCCATTCCTTTAATTTAAAAGCTTTCTCGTCCGACCCATCTTCCACTCGCCATTTAACCATTTCAAAGTTGAGAGACTTTTCTCAACTCCTCTCCATCTCCACCTCTTTCTGATTACCCTTCTCCCTCATCCCCTCTGCTCGCTTACCTTCTTGCTTTTCGAATCCCAACTCCCAAATTTTGATCCTCTACTTCTTTTTCTTTTTTAATCCTTCTCAAACTTCTTTGCTCTCAACTTTCTCCGACAACTCCTTCTTCAGCTCCGCCGCCGTTACCTCCCTCTCGTCTCCGTCTCTCAAAGCGTTGACGAGATCTTCGTGGATCTTCGCCACCTCCCCCTCGAGCTCCACGGCTCGGGCCGATACAGATTCCAATCCCTTCTTCTCTTCCTCTAACTGTTCGATCTCCGTCTCCATCTCTTCGAAGCTCTGCTTCATCTCCGCTTCCACGGTTTCCCTCGATTCTCCTTTCTCCTTCAATCTTCAGCTTCATTCTCCCGTTTCACCTTTCTCCAGTTCATCGCTTCCTTGATCAGCGTTGACCATCTCCTTCTCAACCCGATCGTCCGCCATTGACAGCTGATCTGTGAACAATGTTCGCGCAATGGAGGAGTATTGAGTAATATCAAGTGATCTACTATAGGCCCAGGCCCATATGTATTAAGCCCATTAATACATGGCCGAAGCAAGTCGTATGGAGAGAGTCGTCGCCTTATTAATGATAGTTTAGTAGTAAATGACTAAAAGTTAAAATTAGTGATTTACAACTTATTTTGTCGTTTATGATTTATTACAAGTTGATTACAACTTACTTTAAATATCCATGATTCAAGTGTCTTTAAGAGTTTTAACTATGGTTACACTAGTATTTATAACTTCACTTAATGCTAGCTAGATGAGTAGTCAGTCACTTTTCAAATTATTGATTACTAAACACTTAATTTTGACCTGCTCATATATAAGTCGAAAATCCAAGTACTTTTTGTATTGTAATTTGGATAATTAAGTTGGTAGGAAATGTAATAGCTTCCGGCTATATGTGTGGAATAAAACTTGTTTTTACGCATTATTATCTTTACAAAAAGTTATAGCCTTACAGGACTATAGTGTAATGTATGTGTACAATGAATATAAACATGAACTCAAATCTTGGACAACTAGACGATGGATCTCAAATCCAATGTGTTTATCGTCAGCTTAAATAAATATTAACCGACATTGAAATCTTTGTTTTGTTGTATAGCATGTGAAATGAGCTCACACAAATTCTTAAATAATGGGCCACGTAACATTAATGCCAAATCTCAAATGCAAGTGCTAGTGTGCTACCTCGTGATTCAATTAAATTTCTATATGGCATCCAACCAAATTCAAGTTTTCTTTTTGACTTCGTCCAACTAATGTTAAGTTATATTTAACTATTACTCCCTACATTAATAGTAATTTTCGTTAAAGTATACTACTATGTAGTATATCGCAATCAACACTTCTCGTGAGGCATGAATAGATAAATAAGAACTTTGATGCTTGCTAAAGAAAAAGATTTCGAAGAGAAAAATGCTGAGATCTCTTTCCCCTTTTATCAAAGCTAAGAGCCATATTAAAAAAGAGTTAAAAATAAAATTAAATTAAAACATACTTTTTTCTTAACCAAAAGAAAAGAAGAACAATCTTTGGTGTCCTCTTCAACCTCCGAACTTCATATCTTGTTTATCTAAGCGTTGGAGAAATGAAGTGAGGACTTTAATTGTTTTGATCTGACATTGTAGAGACATTATGTAACCAGCTGTCTCTTCGAAGAGCGCGTCCACACCAAGCGCCGTTCCTCCAGGAATAATCCTTTGCAACGCCTCAATCTTCTCATTTACCTCTTCTTCATCATCTTCTTCTTGGCCGGAGACGCACACGCTTGCCTTAGTCTGTGACAATCTCCGTTTGGTTCTGCGTTCGAAACCACCGGCTCGTGATTTCACGGTGGCTGAAGATGACGGTGAAAGAGATCTAGCGTTGTCGGGAGTTGCTAGAGTTTTCTCCATTTTGAGAGAGAGAGATTGATGTGTGTTTGAGAGAATAATGAAGAAGTAAGGAAAGTGCATGTGTGTATGTGTATATATATGAGTGTTTATGGATTTAGTGGATGAAAAAAATTTTGGCCGGTTCAATTCCACACTACTTTGGTTTATCATGAATTTATTGGTTTTTGAGTAATAAATAAACAAGTTGAGTTTAGAATGGAAAATATATATTTAATTCATCAAATATTTGCAATCTACAAATTTATTCTTAACTATCGCTCGCATATAATAATACTCCAGTTTATAGTTGATTATACAGAACTTTAGTGGTTTGGCTTGGTTTCTTACGCCCCTTGTTACATTTTATCGCTTATTCAGTACAATGTTTGGTTAGATACAAATTTCGGATTGGTTTGTCTAAAAAGGCTATGTAAACTGAAACTCGTTTTTTATAAATAATTATAGTATTTTAGTAAAGAGAAATGGTTCATATTGACATCAAAGAGCTGGGTCCAGATGTATGTTTTTATAGTATTTTATTATCCTCGTGTTTCGGATTGTAGGTTTATTTTTTCTTACTTGGGTGGGTTACATAGATTTGGATCTTGCAAAAGAGATTTGGTTTTATCACGCGCCATGTCGACTGGTTACACTGTAGTGGACATGTCACTCACTTAAGTGGATCATATGCTCACATCTAAATTGTATTGAATGAGATTGATTCTTTTTCATATTGAGAGGCTAGAGGTATTATATAGTAATGACTAAATGACTGAGCAATAACTTTAGTATTGTATTGAATATGTGTTGTTAATACAAGCCGGTTAAGTATTATTATAATCCTAGTAAGTTGTAGTAACAACGCAGGGAAGTACGGACGAGACATATTAAGAAAAGAGACATCACGCGCGTGTAGATAAGAAGGAGAATGAGCCGATCTACGACATGTGCATAGAAACAAGGGACCCACAGAAAGCCCAAAGAGAAGGAAAATGAGTGAAGAGAGAACATGTGCTCACATGAAAATCTCCATCTTTCAAAGTCCCATCCCCATGTGCCCCTCTCTCCTCTCTATACATACACCCCGATGATGATACCTATAATTATATACAGACTGTAACTTTAATGTAACGGTGATGGATGAGATCGAGATCAGATAGATACTCTCAAGTAATAAGAGATAGTAAAGTGGTTCGTACAAAAGAGGATCTAATCTACTCCTTGCTCATAAAGATCCACATGCATATCTATCGGGCATGGTGTCCACGTGGCACTCATTTGGGTCCCCACTTCCAGTCCCTTCATTTTTTGTCAACTCCTTTGAAAAACAAAACAAAAATACAACAGAAAAGAAAAAAAAAACATTATCAAAATCTATATTTATTTTTAAGAATTGTTTCATCCACCAATAACAAGAAAGATAGATAAGTGAGTTATATATATATTTATAAACTAAGTTATATAATGAACTATGATACTGAATTCAAATCTAAGAAAATAAGATTTGAAACTAAAATATTGATTCCAGAGCAGTAATAGTAATTAGAGGCTTAAAAACGCAAAGTGAAAAAGTGAAAATACAATGTTTGTTTTTCTAGGGCTGTTATCAAGACTGTTTTAAATCTTTACAAGGTGTAAGAACTAAGAACGTCATTTTTTTGACAAAACTAAGAAAATCTTTTTTTTTGACAAATCTAAGAACATCTTTATCTTTAATATTTAATATATCGTCAACGCTAATAATATATAAGTATTTCAAATTCGAGATATTCATGCAAAAGTCATACTTACATACAGTGATATATAATATATAGATCTAAAATTTTATAATTTTCATATTTTATAATTTTTATGCATATCAGTATTATTCTTTGTTTATGAGTATTAATTTGTAAAATCTTCCACACACCATGAACGCAAGAAAACAAGAGAAAGTAGATGAACTGTATATAATATGTTTCCAACGAGGGAACGAAGAGGAGTTGGTTTCTCGGGATTGAGATTTACAAAAATCGGGTGCCTCTCGCATTTCACCATCTACCAAACTGACACTTACCCAATTCTAGTATCCATTTATTTATGTATTTCAATTTACATTAAATATGTTACAAAAATAACACACTGAAAATATATTCAATTTTTCTGCTTTTTTCAGCCAGCTTTCACATTCGTCTTGGAATAATCAATTCCATGTCTTTTTGTATCTTTTTTTTTTCTTCTCAAACTTTTTTTAATGATGAAAGAAAAACTAAATATTCACATTTAGGAGATTAAGATGTTTATTATCAGTACCACTTTTGTTGTTATAAAGTAAAACCGAGATTGTGATGGGTTTAGGTTAAGACAAGACATGCTTTTATAGAGTTGAGAAAGGAGAAGAACGAAGAAGGGATTATTGGGAAATGGTTTGTTTAAGCCATACAAAATACAATTTTATTCAAAGCAAAGTCTTCTCTATAAGGCCGGAGATATGGGCTAAACAGGTGGCCCCATCATGATGGGTGATCTATGGGACAACGCTCACAACGTTGTGGTCCCACCGCAAACGTTATTTGTCTCCATTCTTAGCCTCGTTTGGTTGCAGTAGGAGATGGATATATAATTTGAAGTATACATGTTTTTTTTTAACTTCTATTTTACAGTGAAAGACTATAAGATTTACATTTTTTGACCAAAAAAAAAGACTAAGATTTACATTTAAGAGATTCTGAAGAAAAAAAAAGCTCTCAGAGATCACAAATGTCTATTATGTATACCCACAAAACTTCAATACTGATCTGAAAAGATGCTATTAAAAGATTTATGGCTAAAGATGAATCTTAAACAGTCATCACCACCTAAACTATATAAATTTGGAACAAATAAAATGGATTACACAACTAATCAGAAACGAATGTTACATATCATATGATATATTAGACTATTAGTAACAGTATCAAGATACACGTTTTTAGTAGTTTATTCATTAATTTGTTACTACTTACTAGTTACTACTACTAATACTCTGATTTAGGTAAGTGAGGAACATGTTTAAGAAGAAGATAAGCAAACTTGATTGTATATAAAGAACTATATATACACGAATAGTTTGTTTCAAAGATTTGATCAAGTGACAACGCAGCTTTCTATCACTACTGACATTGGAAGAACAAAGTGGTGCATGTGAAATGGGCTCCCACTACCACATGCGTCGGCTGCGCCATGAAACATCATCATTCTGCAGTCCACACTGTATACATCCTCTGTAACCAGCGGTTCTTTTAAACGTGTGAAAATCAGAACCTTTTTCTGTCGATTTTATATGCCAGAATATAACATCCTTCTACTTCTGTCGGAAACAGAGGGAAAAAAAAAACAAATTTTTCTTTCATAATATATTTGTTTAAAGACAATTTTCTTCGATGAAAGAGGTTGAAACATACAATGACATTCTTTCATAATATTTTTGTTTAAAGACTACTACTACAACTACTACAACTACAACTACTACTTCTATACTGATGTTGGGCCCTCTGTGGATGTTATTCCCACATTGTCCACGCCTGCACCTAGATGTCCGGCGTGAGGAGGATCTTGATGAAAACATCCCACATCGGAAATATAAAAATTAATCTACTACTATATAAATGGTTAGAGCCAATCCACTCATAACCAATTGGTTTTAAGTTGGAAGCCTATAATTAACCCGAATCTAACATGGTATCAGAGCAAAGATCTTAAAATACCCTAAGCCCCTAATTAATATTAACATGGTTAATTTATTTGACCTTTACTCGTCCTGAATTGAGCTATATAGTTCATATTCTCTCTCAGTTTATGCAAAAACCTCAGGAAGCTCATTGGCTTGCAGCATTACGGGTGGTTCGATATTTAAAAGGAACTACAGGGCAAGGAATTATGCTTACTTCTGATAGTAACTTGCACCTTACTGCTTACTCTGACTCGGATTGGTCCTCTTGCCCTATTACACGTCGTTCTCTCAGCGCCTATATCATCATGCTTGGTGACTCTGTTGTCTCCTGGAAGACAAAGAAACAGCGCACAGTGTCACGAAGCTCAGCTGAAGCCGAATATCGTTCGATGGCTGACACTACATGCGAGCTAAAATGGCTCAAACGGTTACTTACTCACTTCGGCATTCCTCATCCTCGTCCTATGCGTCTGTTTTGTGATAGTCAGTCTGCGATTCATATTGCCAAGAATCCAGTATTTCATGAGCGCACAAAGCATGTCGAAAATGATTGTCACACTGTCCGGGATGCAGTTCAAGCCAAACTTATCACTACTGAACATATCAAGACACAACATCAACCTGCTGACTTATTGACGAAAGCCTTGCCTACTCCGGCATTCCAATTTCTACTGTCCAAGTTGGGAATTCGTGATATCTCATTACCAACTTGAGGGGGGGTAAAGGGATAATGATACATCCCGATATGTTAGGGATTTAGGCTAATCTAATGTATGTTCTGTGTGATCAAAGCCATGATAAACGGATTGTTATCTATGTTGATGGCTACGTCTGGTACGTATCTATTACACTGAGATATATGTCTTGCATGCTTCTCAGACTCCATGCTTGTTCTCCTCTCTTGTTTATTTCCCATGGAAAGTAGTATTGCTGCAGAGTGTTGTGGAAAGGAGAGAGTTGTGCAGCGAATGAATGATCTCGGCTCATATGCATCTCTTCTGATTCTGCCATTGGCAGCTGCTTGAAGAGAGAGATGGTTTACGTTTTTTTTTTTAGAGTTTGGTTTTGGAAACATTGCTACTGGATTCAGGATGAGTGAATAAAAGTACCTGAGAGGTTTCTTTGAGATGCATCATGCATGTAACGTTGCATGATGGTTTAGAGGATTGTTTTGAGTAGTTTCAGGGTTCGATGTGTTTGTGTTACTGACTTTTCTTCTCTCAAACTCAAATTACATTTTCGTGATGGGCTGACATGAAGGCTCTCTCTCCACTTTTGCCAATCCCTTGTTATATGAATCGGCAAGTGCCTAATGATGCAAGTATTAGGGGAAAAGGGCAGTTTAGTGTTTTATATAAATAGAAACATAAATGATACTCTCTCCTAACATAGAAGCTTAAACTTGTAAAATTGAGGTGATTAGTGAATATCAACAGTTTGTAAATAACCTCTTCAGCAGTTGGCCGGTCAAGAAGCCTTTCCAACAACTTCAAAGACAGAGGATCTGCCTTTGGAAATTCCTGAGCAAACGGAATGGGTGGCTTTTTCCTCATCCTTGTTAACTACCTCCTTGCCTTCTCATTCGTTACCTGTATTAATATCATTTGTCACTGCTTAAGATTTGAAGAAAATGAGTCATAATAACCAGCTGGTGAACCACTTTCTTTCCAGGAAAAAAAGTGGCTTTCCCATCAACACTTCCGCAAAAATGCAGCATATACTCCATATGTCAATTTCTGGTGTATACTACAAGTCCAAAGCCAAATCCACCAAAAGTTAGCTCTCACTAGTACACCAACTAAAAGATGGTATAGAGAGAACAAATGAAGCACCTTCGAGTAACAAGATCCACAAAGCTCTGGAGCTCTATACCATCTTGTAGCAACATAGTCCTGTTAATAGAAGAAAGAAAGATTGAAGAGTATCAGGTACTGCAACTATTCGGTATACCAAACTTCGTTTAATAGAAGATAAAAGACTCTTAGAGAGCCATCTTTGTGCTACGTACTGTCCAGAAGATTGTTGTGGGAGTATCATTGAATGCAACCCTTGCCAATATGTTATTGGGCTTCAGATCTCGGTGGTATACATTAGCTGCAACAACCAAGGTACATTAGATAAACATAAAGAGGTTACTTCAAAAACCTTCTGAACTACAAGTATGTATGAAAGCTTCAATGATTCACTATCACTCAAATGCAGGTTATAACTAAAATTCATTTTTCTCTCAGTCAACCAACTCTCTAACTGTAGTCAAGAGAACAGAAAAAAAAAATACAAAACACCTTAAAGTTGCCAACATCATCAGCTACTGAAAACAACCAATACATAGAAAAACATAAAGCAGAGGTCAGAACAACATGAAAGTTTGAGAAACAAGAGCACTGTCGTTGGTGATCAAAGAGATGGAAGGCTTTGAAGTTCAAAACTCAGGGCAAAGCAAGATACTTCGCAGGCACCCAAGAACAGAATCCGTTGCAGTAAGATTCAGATTAATGAGAGCAGAGACAAGCTGAAGCTAATAGGTAGAGAGAGTTAACGAATTCTGAACAAAGAGAATGTCAGATTATCAACCGCATTGGCCCCACCGAGCACAGCTCCAAATCGTAAGGCTAGAATCCCATCTGGTTCTTCTTCTTCTTCTGCTCCGGCAACATTTCACCGAGAGAGACAGAGTCGCTGGCGAGTTTCGTATTCACCTCTCCGCCTCAACAAGAAAAGACGAAAAGACTCGGCCTTTCTCTACCTTGCACCAAACCCACGAAAAGTCAGAAACGAAACAGAGCGTAATAAGCTAAATCGAACAGTTGCGTTAAACGCACGTTTTCGTCGGCGGGAGGGAGATTTAAAAGGAGAGAGATAAGGAAGGAATTATATAGAGTGATTTATATACGAGTTAATCGAGAGCTGCTGCTTTTTTCCCCCACTATGACCCAAAAAAGCATTTATTTATCAAGTGTTACATAAACTATAGCACATTTTTCATCAAATCATTATTACTATATACTCTCATTTGATGGCTATTCACCAATCATTCATGTTGTCTTTACCCACACTTTAGAATTGTAATCTTTATAGACCAATCATATACTCCCTCTGTCCCAATATAAGTGGATTTTAAGGTTTTTGCACATGAATTAAGAAAGTACATATTTTTATGTAATTTATCTTGGTAACATAAAAATATCATTAAATGAAACTAGTTCAACCAATAAGAAAATGATACAATATTTTTTAATTGGTCACAAAATTGAAATGATATTAAATTCTATCTAGATTTGTGAGAACATCATTTAAAATGGGACAAAAAATAAACTCTAAAACACCACTTAAAGTGGGACAGAGGGAGTATATTGAAATCAAATCAAGAAGAATTTACAAAGTATATAAACATTGTCAGACCATTGGTCAAAAATGAATGAAGTCTACTAGTATGGATAATATTTTGAAAATGATAAAACTATTTTAATACACGACAAACAGAATCCAATGTTTTTCTAAGATGATCATATACTATTTGATTAAGTAAATAAATTGTACCACTTCCCTAAGTTTTTTTTGTCTGAATATGTTGTTGATGACTAAGGGGATAATAAATTTGAACCAAGCAATAGTGATATATATAATTATATATAGCCAAATCTCTTCTTCAATGCATTTCTCCAACCACTAAATATAAATCCTATGGGTTGTTAAGACCATGATTAATGCAAGTCTCTTATGTAGAGTCTCTTATCGAATATAAGATAAGTCTCTTAGGTTTTTATTAAAAAAACTAAGAGACGTCTCCTAAATAAAATATATAAGAGAGACCCTTTATAAGAGACATAAGAGATATAAAAGATTATCCATAAAAGACCTGCATTAACCATGTTCTAACTTGTCAATATAGGCAATCATGAACAAGAATCTGTTTTGAACCGTGAATTGATGATTTTCTTTTCTTTTTCTCTCTCTCTCACTCATATCAAGCCACTATGGAAGATGCTTCGAATAATGTCTACATAAACATGAAATAAACTGATGGCTTTATGAGTTACAGTTTCAGATTATTTGGTGCACCTGATTCCACATTATGGGTTGTCAACTTGTCATATTGCATTTGACTTCTTCTTTTTTGAATCTTGAAAATGTAGCGACAAAGAAAAAGGGAGAAAGAATTAGGGTCCAGGAGATGGTCGAGCCACTCGAGAGAGGTTGAGCGGTAAGAGCTAATACCGGTGATTATGGAACTTCTGGTGGCGATGAGATCGATAACTGTGATTTTCTTTTGACCAGTGTGACCATCCAAATATTTAATTTATGAGTGATCATATTTTTAATTGTTGGTAAACTATGTTATCTTTCTAATCAGTTTTAGATGTTGAAACAATAAAATGATGTATTAGATAACTCATTTATCATTTGATAAGTTTTTACAAAATGGACCATTTCCTAATGTATTTGTTTATGAAACAAATAATTTACTATGATTCAGTTATAAATACACATTTTAAAGCCGGTTATGATATGCTATGTTTTTGCTTTTATATGAGCCACAAATTGATTTATATACCAAATAGTTATATCAAAATATAATTATTTTAAAACTTAAAAGAAAGGAAATTTAAAGTAGAAATAAAGGAAAATTAAAGTAGCAATAAAGGAAATTTTAAATAGATTTTTGGCAAACTTTTTAATTTGTATATATTACATTACGAATTTCATATTACTAATATACTAAATTAGTAACTTAAATTTTAGTTTTGTATAATTAAATATATTTTAGGTATAATATGCAGTCATGACACTCGGCCTTGGATCCCTAACCAAGGTGATACTTATTTTTATAGTAATCGTTTTGTTTGTTCTTTCATATCAAATCAAAGCTATACTAACATATAGATGTTTATTTCTTTTTGTTTACAGACTTCGGATCAAAAATATATCGAATGCGTAGACATATATAAACAAGTGGCATTTAGTCACGAGCTTTTACAAAATCACAAACTACAGGTTTTCTTCAATTTATTTGTTTTATAATTTCATATATATATATATATATTGTTTGGTAAATCCTTCTACATTTATAATTTTATGGTCAACAGTATTTTTTATAAACAAACAAAAGCCCCAAAAGAAACTAATAATTTTTGTCAACAAAAGTAACAGAAAACGCCATCAGAATTTCCAAAATGGGTTTGTTTGTCTGTTTGTTTTTTTTATTTTTACATATTTTATTCTTTTCAAATAAATAAATAAATAAATATTACATTTAACAATTACTCCATCTGTTTCAATAAGATACATATTTTTAAAAAATCACACATATTAAGAAAACATCTTAAATTTTGAAAAAAACACATTATTTTTTGTGTTGAACAATTTCCCATAAGTAGTAACCAATCAAAATTCAATAAACACAATTAATTTCCTTGAAATTTACTATTTATCATTATTATATGCATTGAAAATGTAAAACATTGATCTTTTTGAAACAAAAATTTTTCCTAGAATATGGATCTTTTGGAAACAGAGGGAGTATATAGGATAGGAAGAGTGGAAACTGGTGGCTGAGTCTAGGATCCAACCATTCATTGGTTGGATATTGGCCCTCTGAGATTTTTGCAAATTTAACTTACGCTAGGGTGGTGTGAGGGCTTATGTAACTCACGGTGTGTTCCCAAAGAGTTCCTGGGAGTGTTTCACCCACAAGAACAACGGTAATTACCTGTAAAAGTAGAAGAAAAATGTAATGAACTTGTGTATTATTCATATATCTTTTGTAAGCTTAAACTGTTTTTTTGTTCGTCTTCAAATTAGGATTGGAAGAAGCGTTTGCTTACGCCATAGGAAACAAGGCTCCTTTCGAAGTCTTAAAGCCTCGCGGGATCCATTGCTTGGGCTGAGCATTTTATCCGTTAAATTCGATTCGTTTCGTTATCCGGTTCGATTCGATCCGAAAATTCCGAATATCCGTAAATTTTCGAAACAAAGCAAATACTAAAAATCAATATCCGTTAAAATCGAAGCAAATCACAAATATGAAAATTTTGGAAAGCGAATATCCGATCCGATCCGGCAATATATAAATACATGTATATCTTGATTATATTTTAAAGTTTTAAATATATAAAAGTATATAATTATTATTCTAACATATGTTTTGAAAAATTATATTCACATTATTACTTATATAAAAGTATTACATAAAAGGAGAGAAAAACTTTATGATAATTATAATTTTGTCTTAAGTTTTTTGTTATTATGATTGTTAATTAAGTTTACATTTTTTAAAAATATGTAGATTCACTACTTCTTTTAATTTTTATTTGATATATCATGCAAAAAAATATTTTATAAAACAAACTTGTATCGAATTTTTAAGATTATTTGTATTAATCAAAACAGATTAGATATCCGTAAGTATTCATAAATATTCGCAAATATTTGTTTATTTTCCGAATATCTGTTTTTCCGAATATCCGTATTTTTCCGAAGCAAAGCAAATCGAAAAATTAGATATCCGTGGCATTCGAAACAAATCACAAATACCTTTAAAAACCCGGATATCCGACCCGTGCCCAGACCTATCCATTGCTGATGCTATGCAGATTTGAAGCAAATAGAGATAAAGTTAGTCCTTGCTGGTCTTGATGTTGTACTCTTACGTAGATATTCTAGAAGATCAATTTATGAAATAATCATATCACTTTTGCTGAGATAGATTCTTGAATCTCGTACGTTGTCCTTAACTTGTTATTTTTTTTTTTTCCTTCGAAAAAAATCTATTAAAGAAACGGGCTGAACCCAACAAACTACAGAAAGGGCAAAGCCCAAATACAATCAGGCACCAGACACGGCCCGCAGGTCTAACTATGGAAACCCTAGAATCAAAAAGAGCCAGTGCGAGCTGCCGCCGCATGCACTGCTACTCCGAGCCCCTTACCGCACCGCCATAAAGCACCGGAGCCCAACCGCTCCACATCTTCGACTCAGGTGTTTCCCTAATCAGAGAGTTTCAATCGCTACTGCGAGATCTCATCCACCACGGTTCATCGCAACCACCGAGAAGAAGAAACACGTGAAACCATCATTACTTACCGTCGGAGAGCTTCGCTACTCTTCCGACTACAAATCCATCCCTCACACCATAGACCCTTTCCACCTGCTCCTCTAACCCCGACGAAGAGCAAAGAAAAAAACCGAAAGAAAAAAAAACTGGAGCCGCCGTCAACCGAAGGATATGGCGACGCGGAAACTTTAGCCGACCGTTCTTCTTTATCGAAACAGGAGCCACGACGGAAACTAGAGCCGACCGGCCACCGAGAAGACGATGCACCGCCGGAGCCAAAAGAAAAACGAACCGGACTGACAAGAGGAAAACGAAACACAAACAGATCCCGACCGACGACGTGACTGAAGGAGCCACCATCGTCGGCCAGAAAAAACCCCGATCTACTTTCTCTCTCTTCTCTCGCTACTTTCAAGCTCAAATTAAGCTCGCAAGTTGTTAAAGTTGATGATTTTGTTCTCGTTGTCCTTAACTTGTTAATGATATATATATATATATATATATATATATATATATATATATATATATATATATATATATATATTTTGCAACTAAATGAATCGTGATGCTCAGAAATAAACCTAATATGCTAAACAAGAACAATGCGTAACATCAGGTTTTGCATTTGCTCATGAAAATGTAACCAATCATAAACATGTTCTGCTATAACTTGGGATCAAGGGTGAAAACACTTTATTATTTTTGTATTAAATTAGAGAATTGAGGATTCTGCTTAAGTTCATTAACAATTACTTAAGCTGATTCTTAGTATGTTGCAGGTACAAACGGCATAGGAAGATTAGTTCAGTTCATTTACTAAGCTTATGGTTCCTCTCTCTAGCTCCAGAAATATTGATCTTAGATATGATGAACCATGGAGATTAGATGATTTGGCGGCATTAACTTGTTGGCTTTTGTGATATTGACTTCTTTTTTTTTTGTAACTGTCTTTATGATTGACCTTTTCAAAAATATACCTATAAAGGATATATAGCATCATTGAAATATTTTGTTAATATGATATTTCATTTAACTTTGACCTCAGTAAATATTCTTTTTTGGCATTTGCATCGAACAAAGTTATACAGTACTAACGTTATGAAAGCGATGATATAATAAAATAAGTTTTAATTCATTGAACAGTTTATATAAAACTGATATTAGAAAAGCATAACTTTTTGATAAATAAAAGCACAACTCGAACGCTCAAATTGCCAGTTTACTAGAAAGGTGACGACTTTTTATCATTATGTGCAGCAACAAAAACCATTATATTCACAATTTCCATCATCATAGTCTTTGCTTAGACAGTCATCGTAGCAATTATAAACATCGTAAGTTGGTGTACAACGTTTATAGCAAATGTGAATCTGAGATGGCGTCGCCTCGATGCCTGCAACACATGTTCAACTTATGTTAAAGGAAATCAAATATGAAATACATGTATTAAAAAATGTGGGAAATGAGAAACCAAATGTTTAGCTGAGAATATAATGATAACGAAGACTAGCATACTCTTGTAATTCTAAAGGAAATATACTTAAACGTACCCATATGCATCTAAATCGGTTTTGCAAATTTGTCTTTTTTCCCCTAAAAATTATATGTAAATCAATACTTATCTTTAGAAGGACCAAAAATATGATAAAACTAGAACATACCCGATGAAGCCGGTACGGTGGAATTGGACAATGGATTTGCCAACATCACTACAAAAAAAGAAATCAGACAAGTTTTTGTGGTATTCATGATTTATTCCTTACTATTAGTTCTGTTGTAAAACTTTCAAAAATGAAACATTCAAAAAACTATTCTTAAAAATGATTAAAAGATAGATGAACAATTTATAACATACCACGTGAGGCTAAAACGTTGGAGTTGGACAACAACGACGTTGGTAATACCACTACAAGAAAAAACATCACAAAAGGTTGTCTGATATTCATATTTCCTTATGTCAATTTTGTTGTGGAAAAAAAGAAGACGACGAAGTACTTTATTTATATGACTCTTGGTCAAAAGTAGTCTTAATTTCTACACATTTTATTTATTAAGAGATATGTTCAACAAACAAAAAGAGCTTAGAAAATCTTAGAATTCTACACACGTCAAAGAAAGAATCCAAGAGAGATTTATATTTTTAATAAGATAAAATATATTACAATTACTATAATAATACAAATTAGACATTTGTATCGTTGACTAAAATATTACACTTAGTACAATTTAATGCAAAAGTTATTTAGAAAATTTTAGATCATGACTAGATATGAATGCATTAATATCTGGTATCAGTGGAGAACATGCCCTTGGGATCAATCATAAAGACATTGTCATATTAATTTTTATTTCATATATGCGCCATGAATAAACATAAACATTGTAATGTTATTCACATACAGTACTCCAATATTTAAGATGTTTTTCACCATATTTGATGATATCTAGTTTAGCTGGCAAATTGTTTTCTTTTATTTAACTATTACCTCAGTAAATGTTCATTTTTGGCAATTGCATGCAAGTTAATACAAGTTTTGTTTTTGCCAAGAGTTAATACTAGGTTATTAAGGAAGCGATGCTATAATAAAATGTTTTATTTCATTGAACAGAATACATAAATCCGATATTAGAAAAGCATAACTCAAACGTTTAAATGCCAGTTTACAAAAGAAAGAAAAAGCAGTTTACACTGTTCTAAATCATCAAGAAAGTCTTTATATACATGACTAGTTGTCGACACACGTTTTAATTTTCAGCCCGCTTATATATTTTTATTAACAACGGAAATCAAATCTTTTGCTTATAACTATTTTTATGGTAATGAAATATAATACTATACTGGCTTGTATAGCATGATTAGGTAGCAAAACATGGAAACAGAATACGTGTAGTCAAAGATTTTGTTGGTAATCATTAAAGTAATATTGTTGAAGATTTTTAAGTTATAGGAAATTCGAATAAGGGAGAAGCCGTTTGTGAGAGAAATTTCCATTAATTTAGAAAGAATCTTGTAGTTAATATAATTCAGTTTTAGTTGTTGGTTGTCAAAAATAAATAAATTCAGTTTATCAGATTAAAGCAAGTTTTCTTTGCAGAATCAAAAGATGTTAGAAAAAAATATACTAATAGGGATTTTTTTAACTGTCGCACATAGCAAATCAATAAAAATAACAAAATGTTTAGTTTTTTCTTAACTCATCACTTTAAGTCTTTGACTAACTGCAGAACCATTAGTGAAAAATGATATGTAGTTGTACTGAAAAAAAAAATTGTAAGAGAAACTTACATCCAAAGACATATTTTATGTTTTTAATTACCTTGTAGACTGTAGACACATGCTGCATATGACACCATTTTGTTGTTTTTTTTTGTCATCCAAAAAATTCATTAACCTTAATCTGGTCCGGTAGAGCTAGCAACCTGTGCTAGCCAAGTCGGAACCTGATCATCAACCATTACAAAGTTTTGTTCTCGTGAACGGCCTCTTTTAGCAAGAGTGTCCGCACGCATATTGAAAGATCGAGGTAGATATTTATAAAATGAAAAATATATCAGCACGAATGTGTGTGTCAAACCTCTAGTATTCTATTAAATTTGGATCATAATCTATTGATATATGTTTAGTCCAATTTATTTTATAACTGCATTTTTTTTTATTATCTAAAGAGTGATTTATACTATAAGATACTTTATGAGTTTTTATTATACTATATGGCAATTATTGCTCTTAAGGTAGTTTTCGTGACAATAAAATAACTAAATCCATTTTTGCCACTAAATGAGTTCCACAGTTTTTAATATTATTTTCTCTCTCCTTGTTAAGAAAAAAAAAATTAATGGCAGAGAAATTTCAAGAGAAAATCTGGAAAATAATGGCTTTAATGACAAAAGAGGATGAAGATGAAAAAGTTGAGTAGTCGTCGTGGTTTTCCTATAGTCATTTGATCTGATTCTCGTTGTGCCGACGTCTCCTAAACAAAGACTTGGTGCAAACGTTTCCAGACACAAGTTTGATATTTCCTCGACGGTGATGAAATTTCGACGGTGGAATCACGACATAGACGATTGGGAACCAGCGGGTTCTATTTGAATCAGTATTTTAAAATTCAAACTGGATACCTATTCGGAAAAAAATACAATACAGTGTAAACATGATAGATGAGAAAAACACCCTAATAACCAACAAAATATCAAAATCTTTGGTAGTCGTCCATATATCCATTTCGTTTCGAGTCTTTCGACCAGCTAAAACAAATATTTCACACAACTGCTCAACGTATGTATACTTAAGTTCAAAAATGCATTTTAATACTTATATGGAAATATGTAGTAAAAAACATTGCGATAATATAATTGCTATTATAATTTTTATGCACTTAAAATTTTAATATTTTTTTCATCTTTTGAACGTTTTCAAAGAGCACATTTTAAGGTTAACAAAATCTAAGTCATAAAATTGTTAATTAACATTGATGAAACTTTCATCGGTTATATTTGTCAAACTCAAACCTAAACTTTGATCAACCCGAAATCCGTTAGAAAATGTATACAAGAATCATTGGAACCTGTGTTCAAAAAAATAAAAATAATCATTGGACCCTTGGCCGAGTTGTTCCTGACACTTAGATAAGTTGTCCGAAAGGGCCCGATCTAGTTGAGTTCGTGGTTCCCCGATCCAGATCCATCAGACTACGTGTGGTCATGGTTCTAAAACGCGGCCGCCTTGGCGATTCCGCGGCCGAGAACTCGTTCAACGGTGGGTGACCGTGGCGAGTTGAGGTAATTCGGTTGTATGACGCGGATTTCATTTTTTGTTAAGTTTTATGATGGAAATCTGGTGAATCTTAGTAGATCTATCATAGCTAGGGTATAAAAACATGAAAAGGTAGTGACAAATGATAAAAAAGCAAAAAAAAAAAAAAACCATGGCTGCATATAAATTGCAGAACTTTCGACAAAAGAATTGGAGAAGATAGGGGTATACCCGTCTTTTCGCATCTCATTAAATGAAAACAAGAAAAGAGTAATAAAATAACATCTGCTGTTCGAACCCGGGTTACCAGTGCATTGAAGTTGACACAAACCACTGAGACACATATTTTTCTTTGGATATGTTTGCATAAATAATATTTATTGGCATTAATAGCTAAAAAAAACCCAAAAATAAATCCCCGATTACTCCCCGCTTTAATTCCGATTTTCTAATAACTCGCTAGGCTCTACCTTGCCGCACGCACAGCGCCTAGCGAGTTTCCGAACAAGGCGTGTGGTACATAACTTCCATTGCTTGCAATTGCCACCATACCAGATCAGAGTTGCCACTGTTATATTATATATTAACTTTAATGTATATATATATATATATATATGACTGAAAAATAAGTAAATGATATATGGCTATTATAGTATAAGATATTTTTTATACCATCTTCTTATTAATGTTTAATTTAGAAATTTTTTATTGTTTGTCATTTGCATCGCACAAGTTATGAGTTTTGGATATAAATCACAATCGTCAAGAAAAATAACAACAGTTATGGAAGCGAAAAAACAATAAAATGCTTTATTTTGTTGAACAGAATACATAAATCTGATATTAGTAAAGCATACATCAACCGCCCGAATTCCCAGTTTTCTAGAAAACTGACCGCTTTTATCATTTTGTGCAACAACAACGCCCGTTAACACAATTTCCATCTTTGAAATTTTTGAGAAAACAGTCATGGAAGCATTCAAAAGTTCCATACCTTGGTGAACACGGAAAATCGCACACTTTCGTTGCTTCGACCACTGCAACACATGTACAACTTATGTTAAACGAAATCAATTATATATGAAATATATGTGGGAAAAAGGAAACTAAATCTATTGTTGAAGATTTTGAACTAATATCATTCAGTTTATCAAATTAAATGCAAGTTTTCTTTGCAGAATCAAAAGATGTTTGAAAATATACTAATAGGGATTTTTTTGTGACTGTCGCACATAGCAAATCATTATAATAACAGATGTTTACTTTTTCTTAACTCATCACTTTGACTACTGCAAAACCATTAGTGAAAATGATATGTAAATTTACTATGTATTCTTGTTTATAGGTTTGACAAAAAGTAATACTACGTATGTAAAAAAATTGTATAGGCAAAGATTTTGTTGGTAATCAATTAAGCAACATTGTTGAAGGTTTTCTTTTTCAAAAAAAAAAAACATTGTTGAAGGTTTTGAACTAATAGGATAATAGAGAAGCCGTTGCTTTTAAAGAAATTTTCACTAATTAAGTAGATAGAATCTTGTCATTCAATTTATCAGATTTAGTTCAAGATTTCTGTTGGCCAAAAAAAATCAAGCTTTCTTTGCAGAATCAAAGATGTTTAAGAAATATAGGCTCCGATTGGTAACCACTGTTGATTTAGGCTGTGACCTTAGAATTTTGATAGTAGAGATTTTTTTTTTTTTTTTTTGCTTTTGTGTATATAACTGTCGTACATAGCAAATCAGTAAAAACAAACAGACCGTTTATTTTTCATAACTTATCCACTTTGACTAACTGCAAAACCATTAGTGAAAAAACGAAATGTAGTTTGATTGAATTTTTTCATATGTATTGAATATATGTTTGAGAAAAAAGCAATACTAGGCATGTAAAAGAGTTTGCGTAAAAATGAAGATATAACTTTGAAAAGTTAAAATACCATTTAAATATTTATATGTTCAAATAACAAGTACAAATTGATATCTTCAAATAACAAGTTTATATATATATATATATAAATATATATATATATATATATAAATAATTAAATCAATGAACTTTACTTGTGGAAGGGTGTGAAGGTGTAGAAGGATCGTGTGGTGGAGTCCCACAGTTACAAGGAGGCGTGTGGTGAGTTGGGGTGTGAGATGGAGTCGAAGGAGTTGGAGTGTGAGATGGAGTCGAAGGAGTTGGAGTGTGAGATGGAGTTGAAGGAGTTGGGTCGTAAGGTGGAGTTCCACAGTTAGGAGTGGGAGTGTAACCGCCGTGTCCTCCTGCTTGTCATGTCAAACAAAAACAAAGAGTCAAATAAAAGATGCTAAAATCAAGATTCTTGTTACATAAATAAATGGGATTAGGTGTGTGCTTTTTTGCTTACCAGAGGGAGGAGAGTAGTATGTTTTCTCATCCTCGAACCTTATGGAAGCAACTGAAGCAAACAGCTGCTGAGAGAGTAAAGCCGTAAAGAGAGCCCAAATGGTTAGACTCTTCATCCCTCTCATTTCAAAAACTCACTGAATAACACAGAGAAAGCAGGCTTTGTAAGTGGTGTTGTGTGGTCTTTGGTGGTTGCAATGATACGGGAAACTAGGGATTTTAAATAGAGGGAAGCATAGGGTTTTCTGAAAGTTTGGAAGTAAATACAAACAGGTGGAGGAGTGTGTGGTTAGTTGATATGTTGCAGGTGCATTTACACTATCCCATTTAGTACCAATTGTGATTGCAATAACACTTGGAATTCTGCAAAAGAAAATTATGATAAATTTAATTCACATTTCATGCAAAGGTGTATGGACGCGCATGAGAAGCTGTCTCTCATGTGAATGACTTGGCTCCCTATCCGTATTTCTATTTACGGTTTATTTCATTAACTCCATCAGTACGTTGCTGATGCCCATTGCAGGACATCTTTGCATATAAAATGCAAGCTAGCTCTGATATAGTGATATGATATCACACATGACTAATCCAAGTAAGGTACCGCTATTGTTAGTAATTAGAACGTACAGCAAGCCTCAAATCAAGAATCAAGGTAGACTTAGCGTAGACCCTTTTGTGTATGTGCTTCTCTAAGATTAGCTAAGGAGATACTTAAATTAGTAGACGTTAAGGGAGAAGTCATAAGTACATTTATATGCAAAGTACACCTAAACAAAGACACTTCTCTCTTCTTAATTTCGTATGTTGGACAACAAAACCCAAGATTAGAGAGAGTAAACACTGGTTTATATAGATAGTCGTTTTTAGCATAGTTACTGTGTTTCACATAAATATTAGTTTGCATTCAAGTGGCATAAAATAATTCTTCACATGTATTTTTTTTAAAAAAAGTTGTTTAATTTAAATATTTATAAATAATTTGAGTGTTTATGAAAATAGTTATCTTTTAAATGAAAATAGTTATCTTTTAAATGTAAATTTAAAAAATAGTATCAAATATATGATATAATTTTCGGCAGCAGTATATATCAGAATATGGTACTTACATATGAAGAACCATGAAGATTAGATGAGGGACGATAATCAGGTTTATGTATTTCAATGGACCACTGTTGTTCGTCATCTTGATTCATGAATATTGATGTCAATGGTGGCAATCATTTGCACACATGTGTAAAAACAAGCTGTAAAGATAACATGGAGCTTTTGCATTTGTTCATGGAAATAGACAAATCATAAACATGAGAAATCACCAGTTTGTACTACTCTTCACATGTAAAATAATAGTAGTCATCTTGATCTGCTACGCCTCTGGTATAAGTGGAGAACATTCACTTGGGATCAATCATAAAAAACATGGTAATACTTTTTGTATTAAATTATAGGATTATGCGCAAGTTCATTAACAAATTTTTTTTTGTCACACAACAAACTTTCATTAACAATTACTACGCATTTTCATATGATGAACCATGCATGGAGATCAGTTGAGAGGTGACATTAAGGTTTGGACATGGCACGCTATGCAGGACCCCAAGAGTAAATATCATAACCAGAGTGTCAATTAGTGAGCAGGTTTTGAGGCAATCCATGAATGTCATCTAAAGGACGAGATCTTCCGTTATGATAGTACTGCTTGTTCTGCATAGAAGCAGCTTCATCATCATCCAGAGGAAGACGATCAAACACAGCATTCATGAAAGATGCAGCCATGATAACAACATGACCAGACACTATTAGCCCACCAACCACTCCACCACCAACAACCTGTCCCTGAGGCCGGGCTAAGTAAATGGTCAAACCGGTTATACCAAGCGGTGCTGGTGGAGGCAAGATTGAACCAAGCAATGAGAGGATTTCAAAACGTCCATGTAATGTCACAATAGCTCCTGATGAAGCTGCCTGTCTTAATGTCACATTGGTAACGCAACCACTGGCACTTAATATGCAGAGTCCTCTTTGTTTCCTTCTTGCATAATCTGATAAAGTCTCACATATGTCGTTACCTGAGCTGATCTCAACGGCGTGAGCCCTGAGGGCGTTTGGACTGTCTAGACTCACAATGATTGGTGGTTTTGGTTTGTTCTTGGAGCCAGCTGGTCTACCTCTTGGCCTCTTAATCATCTCTCCATCGACTGATGAAACCGGTTGAACCACTTTGGGTAGTGCTTTCAAGTTGTTGTTATTGTTATTGTTATTGTTATTGCCTCTCTCCGCTGCTTCATGGTTCTTCACTGGAATTGACTTAGATCCTACAGAGGTTGGAGTTAGAGCCATTGTTCCTCCACCCATTGTTATGAAGATTCAGAAATTTTGTTAGGCGTTATGGAGTTTAAGTAAGGAGATTATGGTGGAATATTATTATATGTTAGAGATGCCAAAAGTATGATTGTGATGAGTATGGTTAAGTTGTCATCAAAATTGTGATTAATAACTAACAAATTAATTTGCTTTCTGACAGCCTACTTCTCAACAGATGTATATATATATTCTTGTTTAATAGGAACTAGATCTTGATCCCCGCAACCGCGCTGGTGTTTGTTTTCAGTTATATATATATATATATATATATATATTATTTTAGATTATACATGTTTAATGTTAATTTTATAGTTTACATGTTGTAATTAATCAATTGTTTAAAAACGTCATATATATTTGTCGCTTCTTATTTTGATCCGCCGACCTTTAAATCCAAATTTTCTATTAACAATATTTTTTACATTTATTCTTTTCAGATAATATATTATTATATATACACAATTCTAAGATAAGTCAATTTTTATACATGTATTATATAGTTTGTGAATGTTAAGTCATTATATCATCGTATTATATTTTAGCATAAATATCATATTTATAAAAATTTTAATAAATTTATCAATTTAATATAACGTTATCATATTTAGTTCACTATAATAATTTCATTTAACATAAAATATTATTATTATAAAATAGATAAAAAAGTTTTATTTTTATTTTTCTATTTCATAAATGATAACTGAATATATATATATATGTATATATATATTAATGCATAATAATAGTTCATTGCTAATTAATAAATTAGTTGAAATATTTACATAATCTTTTTGAAAATTATGAAATTGTTAAAATATTTTTCAACAGATTTGTTAAAAAAAATTTATATATTTATATTTAAAATGAAAAGATATCATGATTAAAAGATTTTATATTATTATCTTTAATGAAATACATATTAATTTTTATACATATATTATATAGTTTGCTAATGTTAACACGTGGTACCTACATAATATATTTAGAACATAAATACTTAAGAAAATAAAATATATAAATTTAACAATTTAATATAATTTATTATATTTATCTCAATATAATAATTTTCTCTTGAAATGATTGATTATGATTATATAATAGATAAAATAGGATGGACTTCATATTTTAAATTTTATAAAAAATATAAATATATAATAATATTTTAAATAATTTCGAATTTAGTGAAAATATTTAGATATAATTTTTGAAAATTAATATCTTGTTAAAAAATTTTCAACAGAGTTGTTAGAATTTTTAAAAATATATATTTATATTTAAAATGAAAAGATATCAAAAGATATTGTGATTAACATAGTTCAAAGTGACTATATATTATTAGTCTTAATAAAATATATTTAATAAAAAAATTAAAGGATGGTCCAAATTTAAAAAATCATACATGAAAGAAGACATTATTTCTATTTTATTAGATAAGATAGACTATAATTAGAAATTTTAAGAAAAATAATATAAAAATTTTATTTTATAATAAAATATTAATTAACATTAATTTATAATAATATTATACTAAAAATTACGAAATTAATTAATGTATTATTTACATTAGCAGCTCATAAACCATGTTCGTCAACCAAGTTTATAAAAATATTTAAAACTTTTAATAAGATTTTGTTAGATTTTTTTTGTCAACAAATTGCTATAATTAAAAAAAGTAAAACAATTTTATAGGTGAAGTTGTTATATATGTTAATTATTTAATATGTGATATTTTAATGATGTCAAAATGTTAATTAGAAATAAATGAAATATGATTTTCTAGGGAAGATTCATTTAAAAAAAAAGGGAAAATTGTTTTTTTGGGCCAAAAAAATGGTATCTATGTCCCATTAGGCTAATCTTGTATAGTTTATATCCCATTAGGCTAAATATTTTCATAATGGCAATAATACCCTTAATTTTAATTATAAATTCGAAATTACAATTAATAAAACAATTGATAAATATCAAAATATTTGTAAAAATCGTTTTTCCCAAAACAAATTATATAAAAAAAAATTCAGTGAACAAAATATTTTTAAAAAAAAATCGTTTTTAATATTATATGGAAACAAAATATTTCAAAATATATTTTTCCATATTTTCATAACTGATTATTCTTATCTGTGGAATTCAGTAAATTTGTAGAAATCAGTTTCTATAGGTTTTTAGATTTATAGCAATGTGTAGAAACTCCGTTTCTACAAGTTTTAGATTTATAGTAATGTGTAGATTTCGAATTCTACATGTTTTAGATTTTTTGTAAAGTGTAGATTTCGATTTCTACTGATTTTAGAGTTGTAGGTTAGGCGCGGAACATGTATTCTAAATATTTTTAGAGTACTATTATTTACGTAGATCACGTATTCAAAACATAGTAGATTCAATAAAAATAGTGGATTTCATTTTCTACTTTGTAGAATGTCAATTCTACTTTTTCTAGAATAGAAAATGAAATTATGATTTAAACATTTTTAAAACTGGAAAAAAATATCACTAACTTGATATAGGTATTTCATCACTAGTTATTATTTTTCCAAATTTTTTGGTTTGTAAAACTATTTATTTAATTTATTTTAGAAAAAAGAAAGGGTATTAAAGGAAAAAATGGTACAAAATAGAAATTAGCCTAGTGAGACATAGATACTATTTTTTTGCCCAAAAAAACAATTTTCCCAAAAAAAAACACACATGAAGAGAAGTTGTGATTTCTATTTCCATTGTGAGAGAAATTTCCATTAATTTAGAAATAATCTTGCAGTTAATATAATTCAGTTTTTGTTGTTCGTTGTCAAAAATAAATAAATTCAGTTTATCAGATTAAAGCAAGTTTTCTTTGCAGAATCAAAAGATGTTAGAAAAAATATACTAATAGGGATTTTTTTGACTGTCGCACATAGCAAATCAATAAAAATAACAAAATGTTTAGTTTTCTCTTAACTCATCACTTTGAGTCTTTGACTAACTGCAGAACAATTAGTGAAAAATGATATGTAGTTGTACTGAAAAAAAAATTATGTAAGAGAAACTTACATCCAAAGACATATTTTATGTTTTTAATTACCTTGTAGACACATGCTGCATATGACACCATTTTGTTGTTGTTTTTTTTTTTTGTCATCTGAAAATTCATTAACCTTAATCTGGTCCGGTAGAGCTAGCAACTTGTACTAGCCAAATCGGAACCTGATCATCAACCATTACAAAGTTTTGTTCTAGTGATCGGCCTCTTTTAGCAAGAGTGTCCACACGGATATTGAAAGATCGAGGTAGATAAACAATGGGAGAAACTATGAAAACTGTTCTCAGGAATTTAATCTTGTCAAGCTCAGGTGCTAAAGTAGGCCATTCTTCCTCCTTTCCGGTCAGAGTTACCAACTGGAGACAGTCCGATTCAAACAGAACTTGTTGATGTTGTCGTTTACTTACTGCTGTCATGGCCCAGGCGAGGCTTTCTGCTTCAGCATGCAGAGGTGAGATCGCTTTTGGACAACACTTATGTCCCACGAGCTTGGCCACCATGTCCTCCAGTAGCAAGAATCCTAGTCCCATCCATTCACTTGATTCTGACCATGATGCATCCACTTGACAACGCCATCTGCAACCTGAGTCGCTTTGTTGTTTAAATGTCTATTATATCTTATATTTTCTAGCTAAAAGTTAATAACAGGAAAATGGTCATTTTCAATCCAAATAATTTTGATTGTGCCTAATATAATCTGAATAAGTGATCGTGCAAAAAAGACATGAATATAATTATAATTTAAACTAGAGTTTGACCTGCACGAATGTTTGTTTAATAGCATAGATATATGAAACTTTTTATAATACAATAATGTAATGGTTGCACAATCATGTATTTGTATATGCATTTGTTCGATTTGTAAATAAGATTTTCATAGATTGATGATTTTTTATTATTTACAATTTTATTGATTGTTAATATTGCGGTGATATATAAAACCAATCAAAATAATATGTTATATAACATATTCATCAATTAATAAATTTTAACTATAGTAACCATTTTTATGTATTTATTTATAAATTAAAATACCAATTATTATGTTTATGTATATTAATAAGTCTAAATTTATAAAATAAAATGTTTTATGTCAAATGAAATGTAGTCTTTTAGTAAGATAGACATATATATATGTCTCTAAGTTTATTATATGCCAAAAAAGTTATATTTTATGTTTATTTTTGAGGAGAATATTAAACTGAAATTTATTTATTGTATTCTTATAATTCAAATATATGTGTGAATTATATTAATCATCAAATTATTTAATATATATACATTTGAAAAATGAATTTATATTTTTTAATAAAAATTTATAGTTTATATTTTTATATGAAATAAAATAATAATATACATGATATAACATTTAAAATTTGTATGTCCCATTTTAAATATATTTATTTAATTTTATTGTATAATTTGGTTAAAAAGTATCTAAGTTTGGTTCGAAAAAATTCTAACAAAATAAATGATTTTTGGTTAATCAATTAATAGTTATTAATTCAGTGACATAAATGTAATTATTAAGATGATTGAAAGATTATTTTTAAAACAGTACTTCAATTCTAATAGAATAGATTTCCTACTCAATTCATTACTGTAATATTTAAGTTATTGTGACTAACATTTCGTTATTTAATTTTTAAATCAAAATGAGTCAGCATGTATGTATATTTATTGTAACTTCGCAATTAAATATAATTAGAGTCGTTAAATGTAAATATGTTTCTTTTTTCTATAGCAGAACCTCAGATTTGTTTATCAACGTGGAAGAAGACAAGCGGTGGTTCTTTTGTTTCTTGGAGTTTAGTTTCATAAATATGAAGGGTCATACATCAAATCCCTTGTTTCTTTCTCTGTCTGTATGCCCAAAACCTATTTTCAGCTTCTTCTTCTTCCGGTTCTTGCTTTGTTTCCGACATTTTCTTGATTTTCATGTTTCAATTAATCAGTGATCTTACTTTCTTTCTTTTGGTTACAGTAGAGTCTTTGGAGATGGGATTTGCATCGCACAAGGTTGATACTATCTTTAGTTTGTGTGAAAAACACAAACGTCAAGAGAAATAACTAAAAGTCATGAAAAGCTATAGAATAATGAAATTAGTCTTATTTCATGGAACAAAATACCTAAATCTGATATTAGAAAAGGATAACTTAAGCTCTCAGATTGCCAGTTCACAAGAAAGGTGACTGTTTTATTTTATTTTTATCATTTTGTGCAACAACAACGCCCGTTAACACAATTTCCATCTTTGAAATTTTTGAGAAAACAGTCATGGAAGCATTCAAAAGTTCCGTACCTTTGCGAACAGTGTATAGAGCACACCTCAGAGTTCGTTGCCTCGACGCCTGCAGACATGTTCAGCTTATGTTAACGAAAATCAGATATGAAATATACTAATTTATGGGTTTTTCTTTTTTTTCTTTTCTTTCTTTTGTGTGTGTAACTGTCGTACATAGCAAATCAATAAAAATAACAAAATGTTTAGTTTTCTCTTAACTCATCACTTTGAGTCTTTGACTAACTGCAGAACAATTAGTGAAAAATGATATGTAGTTGTACTGAAAAAATTATGTAAGAGAAACTTACATCCAAAGACATATTTTATGTTTATTTTGAGGAGAATATTAAACTGAAATTTATTTATTGTATTCTTATAATTCAAATATATGTGTGAATTATATTAATCATCAAATTATTTAATATATATACATTTGAAAAATGAATTTATATTTTTAATAAAAATTTATAGTTTATATTTTTATATGAAATAAAATAATAATATACATGATATAACATTTAAAATTTGTATGTCCCATTTTAAATATATTTATTTAATTTTATTGTATAATTTGGTTAAAAGTATCTAAGTTTGGTTGAAAAATTCTAACAAAATAAATGATTTTTGGTTAATCAATTAATAGTTATTAATTCAGTGACATAAATGTAATTATTAAGATGATTGAAAGATTATTTTTAAAACAGTACTTCAATTCTAATAGAATAGATTTCCTACTCAATTCATTACTGTAATATTTAAGTTATTGTGACTAACATTTCGTTATTTAATTTTTAAATCAAAATGAGTCAGCATGTATGTATATTTATTGTAACTTCGCAATTAAATATAATTAGAGTCGTTAAATGTAAATATGTTTCTTTTTCTATAGCAGAACCTCAGATTTGTTTATCAACGTGGAAGAAGACAAGCGGTGGTTCTTTTGTTTCTTGAGTTTAGTTTCATAAATATGAAGGGTCATACATCAAATCCCTTGTTTCTTTCTCTGTCTGTATGCCCAAAACCTATTTTCAGCTTCTTCTTCTTCCGGTTCTTGCTTTGTTTCCGACATTTTCTTGATTTTCATGTTTCAATTAATCAGTGATCTTACTTTCTTTCTTTTGTGTGTGTAACTGTCGTACATAGCAAATCCATAACAACAAACAGACAGTTTATTTTTCATAACTTATCCCCTTTGACTAACTGCAAAACCATTAGTGAAAAAATGAAATGTAGTCTTTTAGTAAGATAGACATATATATATGTCTCTAAGTTTATTATATGCCAAAAAAGTTATATTTTATGTTTATTTTTGAGGAGAATATTAAACTGAAATTTATTTATTGTATTCTTATAATTCAAATATATGTGTGAATTATATTAATCATCAAATTATTTAATATATATACATTTGAAAAATGAATTTATATTTTTTAATAAAAATTTATAGTTTATATTTTTATATGAAATAAAATAATAATATACATGATATAACATTTAAAATTTGTATGTCCCATTTTAAATATATTTATTTAATTTTATTGTATAATTTGGTTAAAAAGTATCTAAGTTTGGTTCGAAAAAATTCTAACAAAATAAATGATTTTTGGTTAATCAATTAATAGTTATTAATTCAGTGACATAAATGTAATTATTAAGATGATTGAAAGATTATTTTTAAAACAGTACTTCAATTCTAATAGAATAGATTTCCTACTCAATTCATTACTGTAATATTTAAGTTATTGTGACTAACATTTCGTTATTTAATTTTTAAATCAAAATGAGTCAGCATGTATGTATATTTATTGTAACTTCGCAATTAAATATAATTAGAGTCGTTAAATGTAAATATGTTTCTTTTTTCTATAGCAGAACCTCAGATTTGTTTATCAACGTGGAAGAAGACAAGCGGTGGTTCTTTTGTTTCTTGAGTTTAGTTTCATAAATATGAAGGGTCATACATCAAATCCTTGTTTCTTTCTCTGTCTGTATGCCCAAAACCTATTTTCAGCTTCTTCTTCTTCCGGTTCTTGCTTTGTTTCCGACATTTTCTTGATTTTCATGTTTCAATTAATCAGTGATCTTACTTTCTTTCTTTTGGTTACAGTAGAGTCTTTGGAGATGGGATTTGCATCGCACAAGGTTGATACTATCTTTAGTTTGTGTGAAAAACACAAACGTCAAGAGAAATAACTAAAAGTCATGAAAAGCTATAGAATAATGAAATTAGTCTTATTTCATGGAACAAAATACCTAAATCTGATATTAGAAAAGGATAACTTAAGCTCTCAGATTGCCAGTTCACAAGAAAGGTGACTGTTTTATTTTATTTTTATCATTTTGTGCAACAACAACGTCCATTAACACAATTTCCATCTGTGAAATCTTCGAGGAAACAGTCATGGAAGCATTCAAAAGTTCCGTACCTTTGCGAACAGTGTATAGAGCACACCTCAGAGTTCGTTGCCTCGACGCCTGCAGACATGTTCAGCTTATGTTAACGAAAATCAGATATGAAATATACTAATTTATGGGTTTTTCTTTTTTCTTTTCTTTTCTTTTGGTTACAGTAGAGTCTTTGGAGATGGGATTTGCATCGCACAAGGTTGATACTATCTTTAGTTTGTGTGAAAACACAAACGTCAAGAGAAATAACTAAAAGTCATGAAAAGCTATAGAATAATGAAATTAGTCTTATTTCATGGAACAAAATACCTAAATCTGATATTAGAAAAGGATAACTTAAGCTCTCAGATTGCCAGTTCACAAGAAAGGTGACTGTTTTATTTTATTTTTATCATTTTGTGCAACAACAACGTCCATTAACACAATTTCCATCTGTGAAATCTTCGAGGAAACAGTCATGGAAGCATTCAAAAGTTCCGTACCTTTGCGAACAGTGTATAGAGCACACCTCAGAGTTCGTTGCCTCGACGCCTGCAGACATGTTCAGCTTATGTTAACGAAATAGTATAGTATATATTCTTTAATGTAGCTATTTATGTAAGGTTACCATACTATTTGAGACCTATTTCTATACTATTTCTTAAAAATGTAATAATCTGGTGACTGTCAATATTTGAAAACGGGGGAAACTGTTTATATCTCGGATGTGGGTTGACATTTCCGGGTTAGGGTATAGTTTTATCATCCGGGTTGAGTTTCACTAACTCACCCTCGTTACTATGTTACTTATATTAGTGATATGACCCCATCTATGTCGTAATACCAGTCTATTCTATCCAATAATATAGTAGTACAATATTCATATAACCTTGCTACTAAAGTCCCGTGAATTATTGAACGAGAACTAAAGTTTAACTCCTTGTACACTCTAAAAGTACTATACTATATCCACCATGTAGTATAGTATTATGAACCTGGTGAATGTCATTATTTGAAAACCGGGGAAACTGTTTATATCTCGGATGTGGGTTGACATTTCCAAGTTAGGGTTTAGTGTTATCATCCGGGTTGAGTTTCACTAACTCACCCTCGTTACTATGTTACTTATATTAGTGATATGACCCCATCTATGTCGTAATACCAGTCTATTCTATCCAATAATATAGTAGTACAATATTCATATAACCTTGCTACTAAAGTCCCGTGAATTATTGAACGAGAACTAAAGTTTAACTCCTTGTACACTCTAAAAGTACTATACTATATCCACCATGTAGTATAGTATTATGAACCTGGTGAATGTCATTATTTGAAAACGGGAAACTGTTTATATCTCGGATGTGGGTTGACATTTCCAAGTTAGGGTTTAGTGTTATCATCCGGGTTGAGTTTCACTAACTCACCCTCGTTACTATGTTACTTATATTAGTGATATGACCCCATCTATGTCGTAATACCAGTCTATTCTATCCAATAATATAGTAGTACAATATTCATATAACCTTGCTACTAAAGTCCCGTGAATTATTGAACGAGAACTAAAGTTTAACTCCTTGTACACTCTAAAAGTACTATACTATATCCACCATGTAGTATAGTATTATGAACCTGGTGAATGTCATTATTTGAAAACGGGGAAACTGTTTATATCTCGGATGTGGGTTGACATTTCAGGTTAGGGTATAGTTTTATCATCCGGGTTGAGTTTCACTAACTCACCCTCGTTACTATGTTACTTATATTAGTGATATGACCCCATCTATGTCGTAATACCAGTCTATTCTATCCAATAATATAGTAGTACAATATTCATATAACCTTGCTACTAAAGTCCCGTGAATTATTGAACGAGAACTAAAGTTTAACTCCTTGTACACTCTAAAAGTACTATACTATATCCACCATGTAGTATAGTATTATGAACCTGGTGAATGTCATTATTTGAAAACGGGAAACTGTTTATATCTCGGATGTGGGTTGACATTTCGGTTAGGGTATAGTTTTATCATCCGGGTTGAGTTTCACTAACTCACCCTCGTTACTATGTTACTTATATTAGTGATATGACCCCATCTATGTCGTAATACCAGTCTATTCTATCCAATAATATAGTAGTACAATATTCATATAACCTTGCTACTAAAGTCCCGTGAATTATTGAACGAGAACTAAAGTTTAACTCCTTGTACACTCTAAAAGTACTATACTATATCCACCATGTAGTATAGTATTATGAACCTGGTGAATGTCATTATTTGAAAACGGGGAAACTGTTTATATCTCGGATGTGGGTTGACATTTCCAAGTTAGGGTTTAGTGTTATCATCCGGGTTGAGTTTCACTAACTCACCCTCGTTACTATGTTACTTGAATTAGTGATATGAATCCATCCATGTCGTTGTGTCAGTTTATTCTATTCAATAATATAGTAGTACAACATTCATATAACCTTGCTACTAAAGTTCCCTGAATTATTGAACGAGAACTAAATTTTAGTTCCATGTACACTCTAAAAGTACTATACTATATCCACCATGTAGTATATTATTATGAACTTGGTGAATGTCATTATTTGAAAACGGGGAAACTGTTTATATCTCGGATGTGGGTTGACATTTCCGGGTTAGGGTATAGTTTTATCATCTGGGTTGAGTTTCACTAACTCACCCTCGTTACTATGTTACTTATATTAGTGATATGACCCCATCTATGTCGTAATACCAGTCTATTCTATCCAATAATATAGTAGTACAATATTCATATAACCTTGCTACTAAAGTCCCGTGAATTATTGAACGAGAACTAAAGTTTAACTCCTTGTACACTCTAAAAGTACTATACTATATCCACCATGTAGTATAGTATTATGAACCTGGTGAATGTCATTATTTGAAAACCGGGGAGACTATTTATATCTCGGATGTGGGTTGACATTTCCAAGTTAGGGTTTAGTGTTATCATCTGGGTGGGGGTTTCACTAACTCACCCTCGTTGCTCCGTTATTTGAATTAGTGATATGAATCCATCCATGTCGTTGTGTCAGTTTATTCTATTCAATAATATAGTAGTACAACATTCATATAACCTTGCTACTAAAGTTCCCTGAATTATTGAACGAGAACTAAATTTTAGTTCCATGTACACTCTAAAAGTACTATACTATATCCACCATGTAGTATATTATTATGAACTTGGTGAATGTCATTATTTGAAAACGGGGGAACTGTTTATATCTCGGACGTGGGTTGACATTTCCAGGTTAGGGTTTAGTGTTATCATCTGCGTGGGGGTTTCACTAACTCACCCTCGTTTCTCCGTTACTTGTATTAGTGATATGAACGCATCCATGTCGTAGTGTCAGTCTATTCTATTCAATAATTGAATAGTACAACATTCATATAACCTTGTTACAAAAGTCCCTTGAATTATTGAACGAGAACTAAAGTTTAACTCCTTGTACACTCTAAAAATACTATACTATATCCACCATGTAGTATAGTATTATGAACCTGGTGAATGTCATTATTTGAAACGGGGGAAACTGTTTATATCTCTAATGTGGGTTGACATTTCCAGGTTAGGGTTTAGTGTTATCATTTGCGTGGGGGTTTCACTAACTCACCCTCATCGCTCCGTTACTTATATTGGTGATATAAACCCATCCATGTCGTAGTGTCAGTCTATTCTATTCAATAATTGAATAGTTCAACATCCATATGACTTTGCTACTAAAGTCCCATGAATTATTGAACGAGAACTAAATTTTAGTTCCATGTACACTCTAAAAGTACTATACTATATCCACCATGTAGTATAATATTATGAACCTGGTGAATGTCATTATTTGAAAACGGGGAACTGTTTATATCTCTAATGTGGGTTGACATTTCGGATTAAGGTTTAGTGTTATCATTTGCGTGGGGTTTCACTAACTCACCCTCATCGCTCCGTTACTTATATTGGTGATATAAACCCATCCATGTCGTAGTGTCAGTCTATTCTATTCAATAATTGAATAGTTCAACATCCATATGACTTTGCTACTAAAGTCCCATGAATTATTGAACGAGAGCTAAAATTTAGTTCCTCATACACTCTAAAAGTACTATACTATATCCACCATGTAGTATAATATTATGAACCTGTGAATGTCATTATTTGAAAACGGGGGAAACTGTTTATATCTCGGATGTGGGTTGATATTTCCAGGTTAGGGTTTAGTGTTATCATCTGGGTTGGGGTTTCACTAACTCACCCTCGTTGCTCCGTTACATGTATTAGTGATATGAACCCATCCATGTCGTAGTGTTGGTTTATTCTTTTCAATAATATAGTAGTACAACATCCATATAACCTTGCTACTAAAATCTCCTGAATTATTGAACGAGAACTAAAGTTTAGTTCCCAGTACACTCTAAAAGTATTATACTATATCCACCATGTAGTATTAGTATTATGAACCTGGTGAATGTCATTATTTGAAAACGGGGGGAACTGTTTATATCTGGGATGTGGGTTGACATTTCCGGATTAAGGTTTAGTGTTATCATCTGGGTGGGGGTTTCACTAACTCACCCTTGTTGCTCTGTTACTTGTATTAGTGATATGCAGTATGAGGTACATTAAAGAGAGGGGGTCAACTGACCCTATGATTTTAGAAAACAAAATTTTGGTTGTATTTTGCAAAAAATTAACAAAATGTTGTAAAATTGGCTTATTGACCCTCTAATATTTGCTAAAAATCAGTTTAAACCCAAGATTTTCCTAACTAATTAGCTATATTGACCCGGTAAATACTGTGGCTGGCTCATGCTGGTGATATGAACCCATCCATATCGAAGTGTCAGTCTATTCTATTCAATAATTGAATAGTTCAACATCCATATGACTTTGCTACTAAAGTCCCATGAATTATTGAGCGAGAACTAAAGTTTAGTTCCCAAGACACTCTAAAAGTACTATACTATATCCACCATGTAGTATAATATTATGAACCTGTGAATGTCATTATTTGAAAACGGGGGAAACTGTTTATATCTCGGATGTGGGTTGATATTTCCAGGTTAGGGTTTAGTGTTATCATCTGGGTTGGGGTTTCACTAACTCACCCTCGTTGCTCCGTTACATGTATTAGTGATATGAACCCATCCATGTCGTAGTGTTGGTTTATTCTTTTCAATAATATAGTAGTACAACATCCATATAACCTTGCTACTAAAATCTCCTGAATTATTGAACGAGAACTAAAGTTTAGTTCCCAGTACACTCTAAAAGTATTATACTATATCCACCATGTAGTATTAGTATTATGAACCTGGTGAATGTCATTATTTGAAAACGGGGGGAACTGTTTATATCTGAGATGTGGGTTGACATTTCCGGATTAAGGTTTAGTGTTATCATCTGGGTGGGGGTTTCACTAACTCACCCTTGTTGCTCTGTTACTTGTATTAGTGATATGCAGTGGCGGAGGTACATTAAAGAGAGGGGGGTCAACTGACCCCTATGATTTTTTAGAAAACAAAATTTTGGTTGTATTTTTGCAAAAAAAATTAACAAAATGTTGTAAAATTGGCTTATTGACCCCTCTAATATTTGCTAAAAATCAGTTTAAACCCAAGATTTTCCTAACTAATTAGCTATATTGACCCCGGTAAATACTGTGGCTGGCTCCGCCACTGGTGATATGAACCCATCCATATCGAAGTGTCAGTCTATTCTATTAAATAATATAGTAATATATCATCTATTTAACCTTCCTAGTAAAGTCTCCTGAATTGTTAAGGTTTGTGTTTAGTGATAACAGTTAAGGGTATAGTATTTCAAAGTTGGGTCTTGGTCAGTCCTTTTATACTATTTATAAATGTTCTATACTATGTGGCTACGTTGATAACATTGGCAGCATCTTATATAGATACTGTTTGGGTTTATAGTTCAGTTATTTGAGTTTAGATTTAGTAACTAGGAGGTTTGTCTAGGGTTTAATATTTAGTAACTAGGAGGTTTGTCTAGGGTTTAGTAACTAAGAGGTTTAGAATTTATTATTTAGGGATTAGTGTGAGATTAGAATCAGTTTTTGAATCTAAATTTAAGTGTTAAGATATAATTAATTCTAAATTATTTTGGTGATATGAAATATAATTAGTAAATTGTTTGTGGTTATTATGTATGTGATGTGACTGTATTATTTTCTCTCTTTTTGTGTGATGTGACTGTATTATATTCTCTCTTTTGATAATAATTTATATTAGTTATTGGCTATAATAGGTATTATGTGATGTGGTTGTATTATATTGGTGATGATTGGTTCGACTGTGGCTGTAAAAATTTAGCTGTAGAAGTTTAGTTGTAGGTAAGTTGGCTGTAGCTGTAAAGTTGTTACTGTAGACTTTTTTGCAGAATTTTGGCTGTAGTTAAATTTGTTGTAGCTGTAAGTTATAGACTGTAGATATTTTAAAATAAAATATGTGAAATATGTGATGTACATATAAAATAATTATTTTTATCAATTAAAATAATTTATATTAATATTTTTATACATTATGAAAGTTTACTAATATTTGAAACGTGATATGTAAATAATATTTATGTTATTTAAAATATTTAATAATTTAAAAACACCCAAAACCAAATTAAAATATTTATATATGTTTTTATTATGATTATCTAATTTATTTGATATTTTAGATAGTTTTTTTTCATTTTACAGATTCTACAGCCTACAAAAGAGAGATGTAGATTGTTTGCCTAAAATACATAAGAAAAAAATTTGCTTTATTCTTTTTGTTGTAGCTTTAAAAATAAATCTAAAGCATGATTGGTAAAAATTAATAGAAACTTGATGTAGGTTTTAGTTTTAAAAAATAAAGCTACAACATGATTGGTAAAATTTAGTGATTTAAAAATAAATAAATCTAAAGTATGAAGATAAAGCCCAACCAGTCACCACCATTATATCCATAGAAAAAGTAACTAACGTCATCCACTCTCTCTTTCTATGACTGGATAATTGTTATTGTTGAGGGTATTATCGGAGGAAAAATGAGCTAAATGTTAGTTAGTTAATAATGTCAAAATCAATGTCATTAATTTAAGTTCAGATTTAGGTTATTCAGCAAATAAGCCCTAATATTAAAACAAAATTAGAAGAAAGATAAATGGAACTTTGGGTCCATGGTAAAGATCATATCCATTAAGGCCCAAATATGGTAAAACACACGTGTGTGTGTATATACACACACGTGTTTGTTTACTCTCGTTCTTCTCAGCTAAAGCTCGAGTGCCACCACGTAGCTCTTTCTCTGTTTCTCCCCAAGGGTCAAAATCACTCTTTCTTCTTCAATTCGAATCGGTGCAGAAACGTCTCGGCAAATTGAGCTGCGTTTGCTTTTCGAGTATGCTTGTTAATTTTGCTTTCCTGGTCTCTCTCTCTCTCTCTCTATTGCTTTCAATCCTGATTCTGAGATCTCTTGCAGAAAGTATGAAACTTGATTAGAAGTTATGAATTCGAATAATCACAACGGTTACCATACCTTGTGGACGGATGGTCTTATATGCGCCTTTGAGTTTCATCAAGGTCGTCGTAAGTCAACCAAGTACGACACGAGATTGTTATCAAATCTTTATTATTAGAATCATTAATTTTCATTTATATATTAGTCATATTTGGTAATTCCGTATCTTTGATTTAAGGAAAGAAAATAAAATAGTAATTGTACACTTTAATTAATTTTATGATTAGTTTAATGAAAACTATAATATATACTTAATTGGACCAACATATTTTTTAAAGATTCTGAATTTCATTCTGGTAATGACACGTGGCTACACTTAAAGATTGTAGTGTTTCTCGATTAATATATAAGGGATATATATAGCCAAATCTCTTCTTCGATGCATTGGTCCAACCACTAAATACAAATCCCATGGGTTGCTAACTTGCCAGTTTAAGCAAATCATGAACAAAGAGTCTGGTTTGAACCGTGAATTGATGATTTTCTTTTTTTTTCCTCTCTCTCTCTCTCTCACTTGTATCAAACCACGAAGATGACTCGAATCATGTGTACATAAACAATGAAATAAAGTAATAAACCGATGGCTTTATGAATTACAGTTTCTGATTATTTGGTGCACCTGATTCCACATTATGAGTTGTCAACTTGTCATATTGCATTTGACTTCTTCTTTTTTTGAATCTTTAAAATGTAGCAACAAGGAAAAAGGGAGAAAGAATTAGGGTCCAGGAGATGGTCGAGCCACTCGAGAGAGGTTGAGCGGTAAGAGCTAATACAGGTAATTATGGAACTTCTGGTGGCGATGAGATCGATAACTGTGATTTTATTTTGACCAGTGTGACCATCCAAATATTTTTTATTCTAAATATTTAATTTATGAGTGATCATATTTTAATTGTTGGTAAACTATGTTATCTTTCTAATCAGTTTTAGATGTTGAAACGATAAAATGATGTATTAGATAACTCATTTATCATTTGATAACTTTTTACAAAATGGACCATTTTCTAATGTATTTGTTTATGAAACATATAATTTAATATGATTCAGTTATAAATACACATTTAAAGCCGGTTATGATATGCTATGTTTTTGCTTTTATATGAGTCACAAATTGATTTATATACAAATAGTTCTAACACTTGTAACACTTATAAAAAAATATAATTATTTTAAAACTTAAAAGAAAGGAAATTTAAAGTAGAAATAAAGGAAAATTAAAGTAGCAATAAAGGAAATTAAAATAGATTTTTTGGCAAACTTTAGAATTTAATTTGTATATATTACTTTACGAATTTCATATTACTAATATACTAAATTAGTAACTTAAATTTTAGTTTTGTATAATTAAATATATTTTAGGTATAATATTAGAGGATAATTAGTTAAATCTTTGTTTTCAATATATATGATTGTAATGCTCTCTAGTCAAAATTATCATTGTATTTGTTTAACTTGATAAAGGATCAGATTCCATGAGCTCAAACACAACATATATATATGTATATATATATACATATTTGAATTCTCTTCTTGAGGGAAAGTGGAGAGAGATACAGTTGTGAGAGCAAGATACCGAGCAAAGGGATCAGGAGCGTAGAGATGTGAGTGGAGCAAAATGCTCTCGGCCTTGGATCCCTGACCAAGGTAATACTTATTTTTATAGTAATCGTTTTGTTTGTTCTTTCATATCCAATCAAAGCTATACTAACATATAGATGTTTATTTCTTTTTGTTTACAGACTTCGGATCAAAGGGATATCGAATGCGTAGACATATATAAACAAGTGGCACTTAGTCACGAGCTTTTACAAAATCACAAACTACAGGTTTTCTTCAATTTATTTACTTTATAATTTCATTTATCTATATATATATTGTGATAAATCCTTCTACATTTATAATTTTATGGTCAATAGTATTTCTTATAAACAAACAAAAGCCCCAAAAGAAACTAATAATTTTTGTCAACAAAAGTAACAGAAAATGCCATCAGAATTTCCAAAATCGGTTTGTCTGTCTGTTTCTTTTTTTTACATATTTTATTCTTTTCAAATAAATAAATAAATATTACATTTAACAATTATATAGGATAGGAAGAGTGGAAACTGGTGGCTGAGTCTAAGATCCAACCATTCATTGGTTGGATATTGGCCTTCTGAGATTTTTGCAAATTTAACTTACGCGGACGACGTGCACTAGGGTGGTGTGAGTGCTTATGTAACTCACGTGTGTTCCCAAAGAGCTCCTAGGAGTGTTTCACCCACAAAACAACGGTAATCCTTCTATATATTAATTGAGAAGACACTTAAGTAGATTTAAACATGTGTTACTCATATGTAAAGTTTAGAAATAATTCTCTTAACTTGATTGGTTGTTGGTATTTGAATTTTCATTTATTTAATTAAATTTTTAAAAAGGAAACTAACCCTAAAATTACCAAATCTAATATATATTACCAAACAAACAACTAAACATCTTAAATATGATGTATTAACATAATGTATTTATAGAAACAATTAAATATCATATATTACATTATAAAAATATTAATTCATATAAATACATAAGATATTATAGAAATAATTATATAAATGATTTTAAAAACATTTATATCAATAGTGGATACAGTAAATCATAAATGTAGAAAACTAATTAACCTAAACCTAATAATATTTTTAATACTCACCCACTATATATATATATACATATTTGAATTCTCTTCTTGAGGGAAAGTGGAGAGATACAGTTGTGAGAGCAAGATACCGAGCAAAGGGATCAGGGTAGAGATGTGAGTGGAGCAAAATGCTCGACCTTGGATCCCTGACCAAGGTAATACTTATTTTATAGTAATCGTTTTGTTTGTTCTTTCATATCCAATCAAAGCTATACTAACATATAGATGTTTATTTCTTTTTGTTTACAGACTTGGATCAAAGGGATATCGAATCGTAGACATATATAAACAAGTGGCACTTAGTCACGAGCTTTTACAAAATCACAAACTACAGGTTTTCTTCAATTTATTTACTTTATAATTTCATTTATCTATATATATATTGTGATAAATCCTTCTACATTTATAATTTTATGGTCAATAGTATTTCTTATAAACAAACAAAAGCCCCAAAAGAAACTAATAATTTTTGTCAACAAAAGTAACAGAAAATGCCATCAGAATTTCCAAAATCGGTTTGTCTGTCTGTTTCTTTTTTACATATTTTATTCTTTTCAAATAAATAAATAAATAAATATTACATTTAACAATTATATAGGATAGGAAGAGTGGAAACTGGTGGCTGAGTCTAAGATCCAACCATTCATTGGTTGGATATTGGCCTTCTGAGATTTTTGCAAATTTAACTTACGCGGACGACGTGCACTAGGGTGGTGTGAGTGCTTATGTAACTCACGTGTGTTCCCAAAGAGCTCCTAGGAGTGTTTCACCCACAAAACAACGGTAATCCTTCTATATATTAATTGAGAAGACACTTAAGTAGATTTAAACATGTGTTACTCATATGTAAAGTTTAGAAATAATTCTCTTAACTTGATTGGTTGTTGGTATTTGAATTTTCATTTATTTAATTAAATTTTTAAAAGGAAACTAACCCTAAAATTACCAAATCTAATATATATTACCAAACAAACAACTAAACATCTTAAATATGATGTATTAACATAATGTATTTATAGAAACAATTAAATATCATATATTACATTATAAAAATATTAATTCATATAAATACATAAGATATTATAGAAATAATTATATAAATGATTTTAAAAACATTTATATCAATAGTGGATACAGTAAATCATAAATGTAGAAAACTAATTAACCTAAACCTAATAATATTTTTAATACTCACCCACTATATATATATATACATATTTGAATTCTCTTCTTGAGGGAAAGTGGAGAGAGATACAGTTGTGAGAGCAAGATACCGAGCAAAGGGATCAGGGCGTAGAGATGTGAGTGGAGCAAAATGCTCGACCTTGGATCCCTGACCAAGGTAATACTTATTTTATAGTAATCGTTTTGTTTGTTCTTTCATATCCAATCAAAGCTATACTAACATATAGATGTTTATTTCTTTTTGTTTACAGACTTGGATCAAAGGGATATCGAATCGTAGACATATATAAACAAGTGGCACTTAGTCACGAGCTTTTACAAAATCACAAACTACAGGTTTTCTTCAATTTATTTACTTTATAATTTCATTTATCTATATATATATTGTGATAAATCCTTCTACATTTATAATTTTATGGTCAATAGTATTTCTTATAAACAAACAAAAGCCCCAAAAGAAACTAATAATTTTTGTCAACAAAAGTAACAGAAAATGCCATCAGAATTTCCAAAATCGGTTTGTCTGTCTGTTTCTTTTTTACATATTTTATTCTTTTCAAATAAATAAATAAATAAATAAATAAATATTACATTTAACAATTATATAGGATAGGAAGAGTGGAAACTGGTGGCTGAGTCTAAGATCCAACCATTCATTGGTTGGATATTGGCCTCTGAGATTTTGCAAATTTAACTTACGCGGACGACGTGCACTAGGGTGGTGTGAGTGCTTATGTAACTCACGTGTGTTCCCAAAGAGCTCCTAGGAGTGTTTCACCCACAAAACAACGGTAATCCTTCTATATATTAATTGAGAAGACACTTAAGTAGATTTAAACATGTGTTACTCATATGTAAAGTTTAGAAATAATTCTCTTAACTTGATTGGTTGTTGGTATTTGAATTTTCATTTATTTAATTAAATTTTTAAAAGGAAACTAACCCTAAAATTACCAAATCTAATATATATTACCAAACAAACAACTAAACATCTTAAATATGATGTATTAACATAATGTATTTATAGAAACAATTAAATATCATATATTACATTATAAAAATATTAATTCATATAAATACATAAGATATTATAGAAATAATTATATAAATGATTTTAAAAACATTTATATCAATAGTGGATACAGTAAATCATAAATGTAGAAAACTAATTAACCTAAACCTAATAATATTTTTAATACTCACCCACTATATATATATATATATATATATATATATATATATATATATACATATTTGAATTCTCTTCTTGAGGGAAAGTGGAGAGAGATACAGTTGTGAGAGCAAGATACCGAGCAAAGGGATCAGGAGCGTAGAGAGATCGCGAGTGGAGCAAAATGCTCTCGGCCTTGGATCCCTGACCAAGGTAATACTTATTTTTATAGTAATCGTTTTGTTTGTTCTTTCATATCCAATCAAAGCTATACTAACATATAGATGTTTATTTCTTTTTGTTTACAGACTTGGATCAAAGGGATATCGAATGCGTAGACATATATAAACAAGTGGCACTTAGTCACGAGCTTTTACAAAATCACAAACTACAGGTTTTCTTCAATTTATTTACTTTATAATTTCATTTATCTATATATATATTGTGATAAATCCTTCTACATTTATAATTTTATGGTCAATAGTATTTCTTATAAACAAACAAAAGCCCCAAAAGAAACTAATAATTTTTGTCAACAAAAGTAACAGAAAATGCCATCAGAATTTCCAAAATCGGTTTGTCTGTCTGTTTCTTTTTTTTACATATTTTATTCTTTTCAAATAAATAAATAAATATTACATTTAACAATTATATAGGATAGGAAGAGTGGAAACTGGTGGCTGAGTCTAAGATCCAACCATTCATTGGTTGGATATTGGCCTTCTGAGATTTTTGCAAATTTAACTTACGCGGACGACGTGCACTAGGGTGGTGTGAGTGCTTATGTAACTCACGTGTGTTCCCAAAGAGCTCCTAGGAGTGTTTCACCCACAAAAACAACGGTAATCCTTCTATATATTAATTGAGAAGACACTTAAGTAGATTTCGCTTATGTGTTACTCATATGTAAAGTTTAGAAATAATTCTCTTAACTTGATTGGTTGTTGGTATTTGAATTTTCATTTATTTAATTAAATTTTTAAAAAGGAAACTAACCCTAAAATTACCAAATCTAATATATATTACCAAACAAACAACTAAACATCTTAAATATGATGTATTAACATAATGTATTTATAGAAACAATTAAATATCATATATTACATTATAAAAAATATTAATTCATATAAATACATAAGATATTATAGAAATAATTATATAAATGATTTTAAAAAACATTTATATCAATAGTGGATACAGTAAATCATAAATGTAGAAAACTAATTAACCTAAACCTAATAATATTTTTTAATACTCACCCACTATATATATATATATATCATAAATTATGTCATAAAAGGACTTTAGGAAAGCTAGATTAAAATTTATAGATTTATCACTATATCTCAAAATTCTTCTTAGATTATATAATATCAGAACTTTAGATTTTAAAATTATTTAAAGTTAAGAGGTTATTTTTAATAGTTATGATTACTATTTAAAATTTTTTAAAAAATTATAAATATCCTCCTATATATTAAATGAGAAGTCACTTAAGTGACTTTTGGTTAGGTGTTAATCATATAAAAATTTTAATTTTTTTTATAATTTGATTGGTTGAAGTATTTTCAATTTTAAATTATTTTAATTATATTTAAAATAAATGGTAAATCTAGAACAAATTAATATCACTTACCAAATTAATCTAAATAATATTACAAATAGTAATTTATGGTAATTAATTGTCAAAATTATAGAAAGTGTAATAATGTTTGATCAATTCTTTTTATATATTCTTCAAGCTAGGATATTAATTTGTCAAATTTTCTAATTGTCAAAATTATAGAAATTGTAATAAGTGTAAGTAAGTTTAATATATTCTTCAAGCTAAAAATTCAATAGTCTAATGGTGTAGTAGGATTGTTTATCAAATTAATAAAATGGATATGTCTTTTTAAAAACCGTTAATTAGTTCCATAAATATATGTTTGATAACAACCTAAAACAAGCTTCGCTAACCATCTTTGTGTTGTTAAATTTTCACAATCTCTTTAGTATGGCTTAAGATACTATTTAGAGAGAAAAATATGTAAAAAAATTAGGAAAATATTAGCAAAATTCAATAAAAATAACAAAATGATAATGAAAAAAATAGAAATAGGCAAGAAGAAGATATATAATACGTGTTGGAGAACATATATAATTTCACAAGTATTTGTTATTACTAATGTGATAATTACATTTATAATTCCACAAGCATACTAAATATTCATACAATATTTATATCCGAATTCGCGGGAAACCACCTAGTATGCATCTAAATCGGTTTAACAAATTTTTTTTTCCCTAAAAATTATATGTAAATCAACACTTAACTTTAGAATGACCAAAAATAAAAAAATAAACATGATACTTTATTATATGTTAAATACACTAAATTCAAAATTATAACATTTCTAAGATAAATAAAATTGTTGGGTTTACATTTTTGTAACATTTTTTTTTTGACAACTTTTGTAACAAATTCGAAGTTGTTAGGTTAGTATTAAAACAAAATTAGAAGAAAGATAAATCGAACTTTGGGCCCATGGTAAAGATTATATCTATAAGGGCTGGTAAAACACACGTGTGTGTATATATATAGACACACGTGTTTGTTTACTCTCGTTCTTCTCAGCTAAAGCTCGGGTTGCCACCACGTAGCGCTTTCTCTGTTTCTCCCCAAGGGTCAAAATCACTCTTTTTTCAATTCGAATCGGTGCTAATTGAGCTGCGTTTGATTTCGAGTGTACGTGTTAAGTTTGCTTTCTGTCTCTCTCTATTGCTTTCAATCCTCTGTTTCGCAAATCCTGATTCTGAGATCTCTTGCAGAAAGTATGAAACTTGATTGGAAGTCATGAATTCGAATAATCACAACGGTTACCATACACTCTGGACGGATGGTCTTATATGCGCTTTTGAGTTTCATCAAGGTCGTCGTAAGTCAACCAAGTACGACACGTATCAAAAGTTACTAACTTTATCAGTTTTTTTAAATTGCTTAATTGAGCTTTCTCTTGTTTGAATCTCTTTAGCTAACAGTGAACAGTGTTCTTCTTGTTCTTGTTGTTGTGGTGATAGCAAGAAACATGAATTTAAAGAAGAGGAAGAAGAAGCAAACTCGAGGAGTTTTTGGCGACCAATTGGTTGGGATAGGCTCTCTGAGCTTGTTCAGACAGTTAAAGTTGATTGGTCAGTGCAGAATGTTGATGTGGATCATGAGGATGATGATGATACAACAGTTGCTGAGCTGGCTGCTCCTTACTGGGAACGGCCACTCGCGGGTCCAACGTGGTGGTGCCACGTGGACGCTAGCCATCGAGGTGTCGCCTCGTGGCTGCGTAATGCGCAGTGGTTGCATCCGGCTGTTAGCGTTGCTCTAAGGGATGAGAGCAAGTTGATCAGTGAACGGATGAAACATATTTTCTATGAGGTAATGAAAGAATCTGAATGTGTTGCTTTGTGTTGTGGATTAGTAGCTGAAGTAGAGATCAGTTTTTTTTTTTAATAGGTTCCTGTAAGAGTTGCTGGTGGGCTGTTGTTTGAGCTCTTGGGACAATCAGCAGGTGATCCTTTTATCGAAGAAGATGACATTCCCATTGTCTTGAGGTCATGGCAGTCCCAGAATTTTGTAGTGACTGCATTGCATGTTAAGGGGTTTGCTTCGAACATTAGTGTGTTAGGTATTACAGAAGTCCAGGTTCGTTCTTCTTATCTGAATCAGTCGTCTTGGTCTCTTTTGTTGGTCTTAAGCTCTGATGCATTGTGTCATACCAGGAAATGCTAATTGCTGGTGGAGCCTGCATTCCAAGAACCATTCATGAGCTAATAGCACATCTTGCATGCCGCCTTGCTCGCTGGGATGATAGGTAACTATATCTTCCATGGATCTAATGTATTCTTCACCATGTGATGGTTGGTGATATCCATAATCTCTTTTGATGTAGGCTATTTAGGAAGTATATATTTGGTGCAGCAGACGAAGTTGAGTTGATGTTTATGAACAAGTACTTCAACTTAACCTACTCTTTTCATCTTACCCTGTTGCTTAACAACTCCTTAACCCTCTGATTGAGCATGGATTTTTCATGAAATCAGGAGAATGTACGAGGATCTAAATCTGTTTACTATAATCTTGAATCAAGAAATCAGAAGGCTTTCAACCCAGGTAAATGCTTTCTTCCTTGTTTGATCACCATGGACGAGATCAGTTCATCATTTGTCTTTGATATCTTTGTATCAGGTTATACGGGTGAAATGGTCGCTTCATGCAAGAGAGGAGATTGTGTTCGAGCTGCTTCAGCAATTAAAAGGCAATACAGCAAAAGATTTACTTGAAGGAATAAGAAAGAGCACACGCGATATGATCAATGAACAAGAAGCCGTCCGTGGCCGCTTATTCACAATCCAAGACGTCATGCAAAACACAGTTCGATCATGGTTACAGGATCGAAGCCTGACGGTCACACACAACCTAGGAATCTTTGGAGGAGTGGGTCTTTTGCTTACAATAGTGACTGGACTATTTGGGATAAACGTAGATGGCATACCAGGAGCTGCAGATTCTCCACAAGCCTTTGCGCTTTTCTCAGCCATTCTTTTCTTCTCGGGTTTTGTTCTAGTGGTCGGAGCTTTACTCTACCTTGGACTCAAGGAGCCAGAGGCAGAGAAGAACGTGGAGATTAGAAAACAAGAGCTTGATGAAATGGTCAAGAAGTTTCAAAGAGAAGCTGAATCTCATGCTCAGGTGTTCCAGAAAGTTCCTCAGAATATAGAACGCACCGCTAGTAGTAGTACTAGTAGTAGAATGTTGGTCCATGATCCAAATGGTTACGTTCTCTTGGAATGAAAATCAAATAAAAGTTTGGTTTCTCTTGATGTTATTTTGATCCTCAGCTCTTCGTTTTCCCAACCATCTAGCTATCCAACAAGATTCACCTGCCAATACACAAAACACATTCATAACTTTTTTTTTGTCAACACAATAACAAAAGCAAAACCAACTAATCAAGCCTCACCTCGTTACCAGGACGGTGGTTTGCTGCAGAGGAAAAGTGGCCAAGTTCCTGAATATTGTTGTTGCCGTCATGTGTGTGGTCACGTGTTCACGACCCTTTGAGTTTAAGTTCATCCCCAGTAAGTAATAATAATATCATCCCAAGTTTAGTGATTCGTAATTAATTAAATTCAGAGATTTATTCAAGGTAAAAAAATGATGGAAATTTGAAATAATGTTTACTTTTACTCTTTTTTTTTTTTAAATCTGCATACAATTTATTATTGTTGACGTGTATTTACCATAATTGAATTCTGAAACTTACAAAAAAAACACAAAATAATGGGCTACTCTATGAAACCCGGGTTCGAAGCCCGGCGGAATCATTTCCCTAATTTTTCCAAGAATAATATTTCAAAATTTTCTTGACCTCTCAAACAAAATGTGGAACTTGGAAGAATCTCAGAAGAAGTCGAAAGTGTGAGAGCCTTTCTCAGATGATGGCCATGAATCTCTTCCCGGCTTCTCTTCACCCAATCTCCAACCCTTCTTCTTCTTCATCATCATCATCTCGATCAAAACAGCGACACCTCCTTCTCCAGCTCTCTCCTCCTCGCCTCCGTTCTGAGCTGAGCCAAAGCGGTGTCACCGAAAACGACAACGATCCTTCTCCCTCCGGTAAACAATCCGATCTCTCTACTGTTCAATTCTTGCTTTCTTTATGTCAAAATTGACTTCTTCTGATAACCTTTTGATTCGTTTAGGTTCTTCTTCATCATCATCAGCACGCACACAGCTCGATCTCCTCGAACAGCTTACTTCCACCAGCGATGGTACACGCCTGCTACTTATTCTCGAGGTCTTGAGTTATTGAATTAATAAAATAAATCAGTAACGATTTAAAAATGTTTAGATAATAATTGGATTATCGAACATAGGTTAAGTGTTAAACATTGTTACTTACTCTTTGTCTTTTGAATTTAATAAAATAAATTGAGAGTTTTACACTCTTAAAAATCTAAGAACATGTTTATTGGGTATCTCTTATGTTGGATCTCTTAGCGTAATATAAGATACAGTCTCCTAGCTTTTAACTAAAAAAACTAGACGTCTCTTAGGTTTTGTTAGTTAAACATGCTCTAGCTATGTTTAGCCTGCTAAACGGAATCTTTAGTTGAACGGCACGGCGTAAGAATTTTTAGATTTTTAAATGTTTAGGTATTTAATTGGGTAGATAGTAAAACTACTATTCAAAATAACTCGTGGAATCACTTATGGTTTATAGTTGAATTCATCAGGGTATTTGAGTGATGGTGGTGGACCTGGTGGTGGTGGCTTGAGGGGACTTACAGTTCGTGACCAATTGGCTGGGCTCGTTGGTGACAGAGACGATGATTTCACCATCCCCTTGGGGAAGAACCTGAAGAAAGTGAGTCCTAAGTTCTTGACCACTTCTCAGAAAAGGAACATCAAGAGGCAGAGCTACCTTAACGAGGTCTCTCAGAGGAATGACTCTGTTTTCTTTGCTACCATCGGCGCCTTTGTTATCCTTCCGCCTTTGTTGATTCTTGGGATTGCTATTTCAACTGGCTATGTTCAACTTTTTCCTTAAGTATGTGTACAATAATGAACATAATCGTTTCTTTCAAGTCTTGGTTCTCTATATATGTGTGTTACTTTTTATTTGAATAGGACGATCATAGGGAAGGAAAGACAATAGGATCTTCATGTGTACTCTTTCCAAATGCATAGTAAACCAAATTACTCTACACTTTTAAGTAACAAGACAATGAGCCAACATTCAAACAGACTAAGTGAAGTCCAAGATGGTACATGTCCTCCCTCTCCAAGCCCATCTAATGCATGAGAACTACAAAACAAGCTCCGCTCCTCAATAACGTAAATGATATGCTCTTATCCGTGAGTGATGATGAGTAATCAACTTCACAGTTGTGTAGATAAGAAGAGAGTAGGTGTTCTAGATTGTTTTGAGATGTATTTAAATATTGCTTTTAACGTTTTGATGAAGATTATTAAGCTAATACAATATCAGTCAAAAGTTTGTCATTTCTTCCTTCTCATATAAATTACAAGCAACAAAAATTATTGTGTAGAGTGGTACTTCAACAGTATTTTGGTGTTATAACTTTTGACCTGGTGATTATATTTCTCCATGTACTTACCAGTCTATGTTACAGATTTGGTGAGCCTCTATGGTGCTTTTGGCTTGCCATTGCTTATATCACACATCTGATCATTCTGCGATCGAGAAGTTTCACTACTATTATCATTAGTGTTGGGTATTGTTACATTATTTCATCCAACTATTTGTGAATTAAATCAAATGAACAAAGTAAGACACATGTATATAAGTTGTTTCCACACAGAATATTTAATATATAGTTGTGTTTTTCTTTGCTGTTAGGAAATATTTCTTCTTCTAAGGGCTATGTTTTCTCACTGATTCAGACTAATTTATAAATATGTAGTTTATGGAACAAGATGGCAATGATATGTATCTAACTTTAGTAGTATTAAAACATGAAAAACAGGAGGTGAATTTGTTTACTGAATGAGAACTAAAACAGCATCCAAAAACATCTCCCACAGTAGGAGATACAAAATTATTATTACAAGTGTTTAGTGGTTCCATCTACAACAGAGCTAAGTTCATCCCAACTTGATGCGTCTACAATGAAATCTTCACCGCTGATGTTCCATAGATTCATGAAGTTGTTATCATGACAAGTATATGTCGGTTGATTGAAACAAACCGTAGTAGGTTGGTTCCAATAAGGATTATGTGGCTGAAGCTGCGGCTCATGTAGCTTGTGGGACAAGGAATCTACGATGTGGTGGCTGGTGTGATCGGAATCTAAGCTGCTCGTCTTAGAACACGAGTCGGTTAATGTGATAACCGGTCTACGGTTTGGTTGTACGATGGTTGGGTTTCGATGATGTGTGACTCGTTTGAAGATTCTACATAGTGTCCATACTTCCTGCGGAAACAAGACGGACCCATCAATTATTTTTCCAATTGTAATAACTGAAAGCAATTTCTGTTTGCGTGATACATTTTTATATGATGTTTTCTTCTTCTTCTTATGGTTTATGATTTTACAAAGAAACTAAAACACAACTTTCTAATGTATCCAGGTTATAAGCTACTTGAAATGTCTTTTGGTTCAAAGAAAAATACACTAAACTAATGGATGATATTCTAGTGATTATAGTTTTGTTGACTGAAACCAAATATAAGACTTTAATGGATGAGCACATTAATATACATAAAGTTTAACAAAAAGAAAACATATTAATATACACAAAGTATATTTCAGAAATATGAATTTAAAGGAAACAAATAATTAGTCTATTGTTGTGGACATCTTCATGTATTTTTGTACCTAATCTGATCTTTCTTCTCATGACTTTATGACTTTACTGTTAAATTATTGTTTTTAAAATGAAGCCTAGAGCCCGGTCTAGTTTTAAATATTGACGCAAAATTGGTCCCATTTTCAGGAAAAAAGAGAGAATAATATGTGATCAATACTTTGTATTGAAATGTGCATTTGCGGCTGACTTCTTAAAGCATTTAACACCACGAATATACGGAAATAGTCACTTTAAAAAAAATGGACAAGAGGTTTAGCCTGATGCATACCGTTCTTGGTTGAGTAAACCGGGTTGCTTGCTCATAAGACCATTTAAATCAATAATAGGAAGCATGTAATATATTCAAAGAAACTAAACTCACTGCTTGTTGAGGTGACGACTCGGATTTTGTGGTGGAGGGGAGGCGAAATTCATGCATCATCCAATCGGTTTTGGAGCCCTTACCGGCTGAACCAAGATAGTAAACTAGAGATTTCTTTAGGCCGACGCAGTCAAGTTTGGAGTAAACCGGTTTATCAATGCCGGTGGCTTTCCAGAAACCTGAACCGGTAACCCGGTTTGGTCTAACGCTATTCTTGTATTTCCTGCCTCTCATGCAGAAGAAGTACCACTCTTCCCCAACGTTGCTCACTCCTAATAAAACCCACAGTAAATTATGTATATACATGTTTGCAAAAAAGGATCTATTATCTGCTTTACCTAATTATGTATATATAGAGAAATACCTAACCCTAAAAAAAGTTTTTATCATAGAAGTTAGGTATATTATTCGTTTTCTTGTATCGTTTTAAGCATATAGAACACCACTAGTTACTACTATTCTATGATTTGAGAGAAAAAATGAAAAAGGCTGATCCAATATATGAACTTACTTGGAAGATCCCAAGGATCGAACTTGTAGATATCGATCTGTTTGATAAGCTCGAGTTTGATGGGTTTGTTTTCTACTTTTCTTCGAAGATAATACTCTAAAAGCTCTTCGTCCGTAGGATGAAATCTGAATCCAGGAAGTGTTGTTTCATCTTCTTCATCCTGATACTTACCTTCACCACTCATCTTCACTACATCGATATCTTTATATCAAGTCTCTCTGAATAAAAAGTTTTCTATACATATATATATAGGTAAATGGTTATCAATTTAATGAGTATTTTTATGCCGTTTTCAATTGGTGCTCGGTCAATTATGAATGACTTCGACTATTATTACAACATCTCAGTGAAAGCCAATAGTAATTTAATATTACGATTATAAAATCCAGTCAAATATATAAGATCTTTTTAATATAAAATAAATAAATTTTATATAATATCTTTTACAGGTACTCATGAGGACTATTAAAAGTTTTTTATTTTATAATTTTTACATTAATATTAATTTATTAATCCATAAATTAATATCAATTTACTTGTATCTTAAATGAGGTATATTATGATTCTTAACAAATGTATTTCTTAACCAGAGGTTCATAAACCGCCAAGCATAACCTAATTTTTTAGTGTTTCAAAGATTTGTATATTCTCTTCCTAAACTAATTCAAGTTTATGTTCCTTGTTGTATTAAAATCTACTGTATTAATTTTCAAAAATATAATGTATTAAAATAAAAACAAATTATTAAATAAAAATCTCTTAGAACTATACAAGATTTAGATGGTTTTTATATTAATTTAGCAATGAAATGATGAACACGGGTGTTATATGGAGTGGGCAGTTTATAACTTACATATCGATGTCCTATTTGTTGGTATGCAGAAAAGTCCAGGGAAATGGAAATTAATGAGATTGTTGATTGCAACTAATTATATATGATGTAATATTGCTGACAAAAAGAAAATAATATAGTATGATGCAATAATATCGAAGTTCAAACATGTCGTTATCTGTAGTTGTTACGTGTATATACACGGTAGTTACATCACATTATCAATAACCCGTAAGTTCAATACATACGTATTATATAGGTGAATTCACGGTGTTTGACCATATTATAGATTTCCAAACTGTCGAAAAGATGTATAGCAAAATAAGATACTCACTCGTACTAACCAAAAGATAACTTTAAATATGCTCCATCTGTAGACTCAACTATTTTGATAGCCTGGGAGCCAAAAACAAATGCCGATGGTAAACCAAATTTATTGAACAATAACAATTCCCCTATCATCAACTCGAACTGCACTCCAAGGTGTTAGTTACATAAACTTAGTTAAAGGAAGTTTGGTTTCCTGCTCTTTCTTTTTTTTGCTAAATGGTTTCCTACTTTTGCTATAATTCGAATTAATATTCAATAAAGAATATGTGGACATATTCACAAGAGGCTTCTTGCAAGGAAGAAATACGACAACCCATCTACTCACAGATCCACACATGGACCATTCTTTTTAAATTATGACTTGGTATGACGAATTCAATCCATAGTTCACATACCTTATGAAGAGAGAAGAATAATCCTAGATACGAAAAGTTGCTTCCCCACCACATAAGCTAGTGAAATCATTGACAAAAAAAACACATTAGAAACCAGTTCAACGTGATGTAGTACCAAAAGATTTTTTTATGAGTAAATTGTTACATTTATTCCAAAAATGTATTATGCAGACAAGATGTATAAAAAAGTAACTACATAATATAAGGGAGCTCCTGAGTAATTTTGTTTAACCGGTCAACTCAATTTCTCTTCTTGTTTTGAACATTAGGTCTATTCAATTTCCCGTTATGAAATCGTAATTATTAACATTACCGCCCTAAAATACGACTCGCAGTAGTTTGAATGATTGAGCAATCGATATGGTAAAGACAAAATAAAAATAGTGAGCAAGTAGAATCATATTGTTGTTCGAGTGCAACAACTCTCGAATCATTTTTGTCTCCTGACCAAATAAATAGCAAAATACTTTTTACCAAAAAAAAAATAGCAAAATACTTTTACTGAAACTTTTGTCATCATCAAATATTCAGACTGTCCTTCACCAAAACTCATAAACACTTTTATTGAAAGCAAATTTCCTTTTGTCTGTTTTATAATGTATATGATGTTTCAGAAGACTTTATTGGATAGTAAAATATTTTTATATTTCATTTTACAAAAAAAAGATTTCTATTTTAGTTTTAACTTAATTTTTTGATGATATAGATGAATTAGTTTCAATTTATAAATTTAATAACGTTTTTAGAAAAAAACACATATTTCTTAATTTGAGTACTTATTAAATACTTTTTTGTCATATAGTACATATCTTTGTTTCTTAAAAATCACATACACCATGTTTCTTAATAATTATCTTCATATTTTCCGACGACAAAACTGATTACTAAACAACTCTTATTACAGTTTCTGATCGGGGCATTGGTTGAACTTGAATATACATATATACGTAGTAAATCATGCATAACGTAAATATGACGCCGTCATGATCTTATTTTGTAATTAGTCACTATGTGAAAGAAAAAAATTAGCCACTGTGTAATAATACAGAAAAACAATTACAAGGGTTGGTTGCAATACGCCCCAGATGAAATTTAAAACGACAGCGATGAGAAATAAATTATCAAAGTAAAGGACATACAATAACTTAGCTTTGCTACCATTTGATCTAACATAACATTCAAAGTCCAGATTTGACTGTTGAATATTATCATAAATTTTCAATAAAGAAACTAGTAATAGAAGGTGCCTGCAACAAACTTTGTACGAATCAATAATCTTCTTGGGTAAATAAAAAAAAATCAAAGGAGGAAGAGAGTCAAAGGAACATAATATCCAAATTTCAACTCCATAAATTTGTTGAAAGCAAATTTCCTTTTGTCTGTTTTATAATGTATATGATGTTTCAGAAGACTTTATTGGATAGTAAAATATTTTTATATTTCATTTTACAAAAAAAAGATTTCTATTTTAGTTTTAACTTAATTTTTTGATGATATAGATGAATTAGTTTCAATTTATAAATTTAATAACGTTTTTAGAAAAAAACACATATTTCTTAATTTGAGTACTTATTAAATACTTTTTTGTCATATAGTACATATCTTTGTTTCTTAAAAATCACATACACCATGTTTCTTAATAATTATCTTCATATTTTCCGACGACAAAACTGATTACTAAACAACTCTTATTACAGTTTCTGATCGGGGCATTGGTTGAACTTGAATATACATATATACGTAGTAAATCATGCATAACGTAAATATGACGCCGTCATGATCTTATTTTGTAATTAGTCACTATGTGAAAGAAAAAAATTAGCCACTGTGTAATAATACAGAAAAACAATTACAAGGGTTGGTTGCAATACGCCCCAGATGAAATTTAAAACGACAGCGATGAGAAATAAATTATCAAAGTAAAGGACATACAATAACTTAGCTTTGCTACCATTTGATCTAACATAACATTCAAAGTCCAGATTTGACTGTTGAATATTATCATAAATTTTCAATAAAGAAACTAGTAATAGAAGGTGCCTGCAACAAACTTTGTACGAATCCAATAATCTTCTTGGGTAAATAAAAAAAAAATCAAAGGAGGAAGAGAGTCAAAGGAACATAATATCCAAATTTCAACTCCATAAATTTGTTGAATTCTTCGACATGAAAAAGAGTGGGAGAGACTTTGAATGGGATATCAGTATCAATTTTCTATAAAAGGGTATGTTCATACTCGCACTAAGAAAAAATAAAAGAAACAATCAAAACTAGAAAGATGGCAACTTATACCCTAAGAAACGTTAGCAGTTGGTATCTACATGTCTGAAATAGGTCGATTCTATGCTTCCACGCAGGCAGCCGCCATTGCCTCGAAGGTTTCACACTGCCTCCTAAAGTGGTTGCGTTTTGTTTCATTTGTTTCCTTTCCCCTGAAGATATTGGGCCCTTTCCTATAATTAGCTTACGTTAATAAGCTTCACCCATAGGCCCATTACGTCAAAACCATTGTTGTAAAACCTAGATGAATTTTATACGAGTACCTTTACGATGACTGGCCATAATTTATAAGGCTAATTCGACTGGTGGTGAATTGTCACATATGTTATCTTGGACAATAACCATTATAGAAGGCCATAGTTCCGGTGACTTGATTGATTATATATCATCTTCGCATGCGTCTCAAACACAACATGAGTGACTCCCAGAGCTTCATCGACTCTCCATTGCCCATTTGACACTAACTTTCTATTTGAAAACTTGAGGACTGCCTTAATATTGCTTAATTTAGTTCCAAACCAGATCTCAGAGCTCTCTGAGAGGTTCCTAGCTCAAAACCTAGCACAATCCGCTTCCACATGCGATATCCTTCTTGCTGCTCCATCGTTGCACTTCGAGACAACAATGGACGGAGTAGACCTTTTTGTCACAAGGACGGAGTAGACCACTTACACTATTTTATATGTTAATATGTTATGTTATGATATTAATTCAAGCGTGTGAAAAAACACACCTGTTTTAGAAAAATACGATTTTGAGGCGATTATCGATTCTCGATCTCTTGGGTTTCTTCCACTGTCGCACGATCTACCGGTGATGATGGGCTCTCAAGAGTCACTGGGGATACCAGATCCTCCTGCTCGATTGGGTAACTCGTGGGTTTCAGAGCACATGAAAAGAAGGTTTTGAAGAAATAACTACATCTCTGAAATGGAAGGGGAACAAATAGTGGAGGTTCCGCGAAGTGATTGAGGAATCATCGCCTCATGGGAGGATTTCCTTATCGGCAAATTTTGAGGAAGCACCACATGTAGCGAAGGTACATGTTATTCTAAACAAGATCTGAAATTTTGGAGACTCATCGCATAAGATTGAGGTGTATGAGATGAGTTCTAAAATGATGAAGTTCAAAGTAACAAACAACTCAGCAAAGGAACGGATCTTGAGGCGTGGAATGTGGAGTATTGCAAACATACCTATGGTGGTTTCAAAATGGCAGCCAAACATTGAAGCGACACCAGCAGAGGAGGAATCAGTACCGCTATGGGTGCATCTGAAGAATGTGCCTATGAACATGTTCTCTTGGGAATGTCTCAGTTTCATTACAAGTGTTGTGGGATTTCCAGTTAGGCTGCGTCCATAAATAGCAGCTTGCTCAACTTTTGAGATTGCAAAAATATTTGTGAAAGCTGATCTTACTAAGGAGTTGCCAAGGATGATTAACTTCAAGATACAGGGGAAGCCGGTTAATATTGAATTCATTTATCCATGGCTCCCTCTAAGAAGTACTGATTGTGGGAAATGTGGTCATTTGGAAAAGGTATGTATTAAGAAAAAAGAGGACATGGCACATGAAAATACAAGAATGGAAGGATCGTGATCTAAAAAGAAGAATGAGGAAGACATGAGATCAAAAAGTAATGAGAAAAAAAGAATAGGAAGTAGAATTAAACAAGGATGCATGAGGAGAGAAAAATCAGGGATGGTTCAATCCGAATAAAGTTGGAAGAAGTTCTGGGAAGCAAAAGGAAATGGAGTATGGTCAAGTAAAAATCACTCCATCAAGGTTCTCAGCTTTGAGCATCTTGGATGATAGGGGAGTTGATGATAAGGAAGAGTTAGAAGGATCAGGAGAGATAAAGATAATGAATAAAGGAAAAGGAACGGAGGTGAATAAAAATATAGAGAAGACAAAACTAGAACCAGGAGAAATTGAGGAAGAAGAGGGGATTGGGGAAGCTGATGAAGAGGAAGAAGAAATTGAGCAAGAAGAGCTGATAAGACAATATTTACCACGTACGTCAAAGAATAATCATAGGTTCTTGTCGGATACATCTGTCCAGAAAGCGAAGGATAATAATCCTAGCAAGAAGGCCAGGAAATGTGTCCGCAAGAATACTCAATGACAAGCTTCTTTTGGAACGTACGAGGATTTAATCAATCAACAAAACATAACGTCGTACATAAATGGTTAAGAGGAATTGATGCTTGGTTTTGATGTCTAATTGAAACTAGAGTAAAAGAAAGAAAGGCAAATAAAATGTATATGGAGGGGTTTAGAGATTGGAATGTTCTTTCAAATTATGAATACAATCCGCATGGGAGAATATGGGTAATGTGGAGAGTGAAGGTGAGGCTTACTCCGGTTTTCAAGTGTAGCCAAATTATAACATGTTCAGTGAAGATGGAAGATAGTGATGAATAATTTTTCTGCTCTTTTGTTTATGCTTTGAATACAGTAGAGGAAATGAGAATTTTATGGGAAGATATAAAGAATCATAAGGATTCTAGTCTTTTTCGCCATAAATCATGGGGGATTTCGACGAAATTTTGGAGAGTAATGAGCACTCAATTTTTGGCACACCAACAAATATGCCGACAGGTATGAGAGATTTCAATCAGTGGTGAAGCATTGTAATCTTGTTGATATGAGCTATCAAGGTCCTCTACATACCTGATGTAATAAAGGAGAAGAAGGAATTATCTGCAAGAAGCTGGATAGAGTTCTTATTAATGAAGAATGAATGCAACAGCACTCAAGGATTTATAGTATATTTAAAGCTGGAGGTTACTCTGATAATCTAAGACGTAGAATCCAATTTAAAGAAGGGGAGAGGAGGAAGAGGAAGACTTTTAAATTCACAAACGCTATAACCAAAATGCCTGAGTTCATTCCGCTTCTAGAGACATAGTGGAGTCATTATGCGCCGCTCTTTCATTCTACATCAGCCATGTTCAGACTCACAAAAAATTTAAAGGGGCTTAACCAACCTCTAAGACTGTTGAGTAAAGAGAAGCTGGGAACATTATACAAGAGAACCAAGGAATCTTATTTGAGTCTCTGCGAGAAACAGAAGCAAACAATGCTAAATCCGACGCCTGAAGCTATTAAGGAGAAGGGTTTAGCATATGAAAAATGGAAGAAGCTGGCTGATTTGGAGGAGGATCTGAACAAACAAAGATCTAAATTACACTGGTTATAAGTGGGAGATGGGAATAATAGAGTATTCCATAATTAAAATTAGAGAAATTCAGAACTCAATTAGAAAAATCTTATGTGAAGATGGGACAGTTGTGGAAGGTGATGACGTGAAGAGAGAAGCTGAGAGGTTTTTCCATGGATTCTTAAACCATAATCCTCCAGATTACGAAGGAACAACAAAAGAAAGGTTGGAGGAGCTATTTAAATTTAAATGCAGTGAGGATTATAGAGTTCTGCTGGAGAGAGAAGTTACAGAGGAGGAGGTTAAATATATAATATTCAAAATGCCGAGCAACAAGTATCCTGGTCCAGATGGTCTGACTTTGGAGTTCTTTAAGGAAGCATGGGCGGTCATAGGGAAGGATGTTACAATAGCAATTCAGTATTTTTTCATCTAAGCTAGTGAAATCATTGACAAAAAACACATTAGAAACCAGTTCAACGTGATGTAGTACCAAAAGATTTTTTTATGAGTAAATTGTTACATTTATTCCAAAAATGTATTATGCAGACAAGATGTATAAAAAAGTAACTACATAATATAAGGGAGCTCCTGAGTAATTTTGTTTAACCGGTCAACTCAATTTCTCTTCTTGTTTTGAACATTAGGTCTATTCAATTTCCCGTTATGAAATCGTAATTATTAACATTACCGCCCTAAAATACGACTCGCAGTAGTTTGAATGATTGAGCAATCGATATGGTAAAGACAAAATAAAAATAGTGAGCAAGTAGAATCATATTGTTGTTCGAGTGCAACAACTCTCGAATCATTTTTGTCTCCTGACCAAATAAATAGCAAAATACTTTTTACCAAAAAAAAAATAGCAAAATACTTTTACTGAAACTTTTGTCATCATCAAATATTCAGACTGTCCTTCACCAAAACTCATAAACACTTTTATTGAAAGCAAATTTCCTTTTGTCTGTTTTATAATGTATATGATGTTTCAGAAGACTTTTATTGGATAGTAAAATATTTTTATATTTCATTTTACAAAAAAAAAAAGATTTCTATTTTAGTTTTAACTTAATTTTTTTGATGATATAGATGAATTAGTTTCAATTTATAAATTTAATAACGTTTTTAGAAAAAAACACATATTTCTTAATTTGAGTACTTATTAAATACTTTTTTGTCATATAGTACATATCTTTGTTTCTTAAAATCACATACACCATGTTTCTTAATAATTATCTTCATATTTTCCGACGACAAAACTGATTACTAAACAACTCTTATTACAGTTTCTGATCGGGGCATTGGTTGAACTTGAATATACATATATACGTAGTAAATCATGCATAACGTAAATATGACGCCGTCATGATCTTATTTTGTAATTAGTCACTATGTGAAAGAAAAAAATTAGCCACTGTGTAATAATACAGAAAAACAATTACAAGGGTTGGTTGCAATACGCCCCAGATGAAATTTAAAACGACAGCGATGAGAAATAAATTATCAAAGTAAAGGACATACAATAACTTAGCTTTGCTACCATTTGATCTAACATAACATTCAAAGTCCAGATTTGACTGTTGAATATTATCATAAATTTTCAATAAAGAAACTAGTAATAGAAGGTGCCTGCAACAAACTTTGTACGAATCCAATAATCTTCTTGGGTAAATAAAAAAAAAATCAAAGGAGGAAGAGAGTCAAAGGAACATAATATCCAAATTTCAACTCCATAAATTTGTTGAATTCTTCGACATGAAAAAGAGTGGGAGAGACTTTGAATGGGATATCAGTATCAATTTTCTATAAAAGGGTATGTTCATACTCGCACTAAGAAAAAATAAAAGAAACAATCAAAACTAGAAAGATGGCAACTTATACCCTAAGAAACGTTAGCAGTTGGTATCTACATGTCTGAAATAGGTCGATTCTATGCTTCCACGCAGGCAGCCGCCATTGCCTCGAAGGTTTCACACTGCCTCCTAAAGTGGTTGCGTTTTGTTTCATTTGTTTCCTTTCCCCTGAAGATATTGGGCCTTTACGTGTACTTCAGTTTAAGTTTATGGGCTTTACTAAACAAAAATCTACTCTCTTTGCACTACAAAGTGTAACGAACTACGGAAACTAGAGTTGACCAAATAATTATACAATTCACATCCAAAGCATGTTTTGCAAAGTTGTCCGCCACTACATTAGATGTTTTTACTTTATTATTATATCTCCTATGGGTTGATCAGTTCCAGTAGAAACGCATGTATTGCTATAGCATGATTTGAATTTAAAACTAATACAAAGGATAACCAGATCACATGTTACCAAAATACTAGATAAACTAATAAATCCAAAATCTAAATCTATACTTTTCACATAGCTGTGATTTATTTCAAAAGAAGCTCATACTCCGAAAGAGTGTTTTAGCACATTCTCATATCTCACATACCACTTGACCACAACCCAATCCACTTCCACGTGCATATATCCTTCACCCATGCCCCATTATTGTTACACTTCAAGACACCCATGGACTGAGGAGACCACTTACGCTATTCAATATATGTTATGTTATTCAAGTTTGAATCGAACAAACCGTGAAATTCATATCAAAATAAATCTTGAAATTCATATCAAAATATATTTTTTTGCTAAATAAAATAAAATATTTTGAAAGCATGTTGCTAGAGATTGATTATGATTTTATCTTCACGGTACAATTAAGAGAAACTAATATCCATTTACCTAAGAAATAAAACAAAAATAATGGAGTATAGCTAATGTGATGATGTTAGAAATATAATCGAAGACTCCGGTGTGGGATGTGGTCCATTACCAGTAGGCACGACGGTCCATTAATAGTTGTTACTACGACAACGTAATTAATTCAAAACGATATGAAGTTATGAATCAACAGAGAAACATAGATCTTTTCTTTAATGACAAAGAACAAACAAAAAAAATCTTAGGTTTTACCCCACCCCCAAAAAAATCTTAGGTGAATGATAAGAAAACATTAAAAGTTATCGAAGTTTGTTTTTTCCCAACAATTACTTGAGACTTGTCTGCTTCAAATTCAATGAAACTATTGAAACAATCTGACCTTAATTTACATCCTATATGACAAAAAAAGGTGACATAATTTGGGATACAGTGAAGAATAAAACGTCATCTTACGTAAATCATGTGCATAGAAAAAAGCCATGGGGGAGTTGTAATTTGACAAAAACACCCTCAAATTATTGTTTGCAGAGTTTTTTTTTTTTTCAGATAAGGTACAGATCAGAAACCACCTCTAGAAATCTAGCAATAGATCTCATCGTTAAGAAGAAGATCTCCACTGGTAGGTCCCATTGAATCCAACATAATGTCCCAGAACTAGACACGTGGCGTTAGTTCTTAAAGATTACAGTACTGTTGTCCTTACAGAATCATGATCTCCCTAAGCTAGGCCTGGACACGGATATTCGATCCTGATTTTTGAAATTATCTGTGATTTGATTCGTATATTACGAATATTTAATTTTTCGATTTGCTTTACTTCGATAAAATACGGATATTCGGAAAAACGGATATCCGAAAAATAATATTTGCAGATATTTACGAATACCTACAGATATCTATCTGTTTGGATTAATACAAATAGTCTTAAAAATTTGATACAAATTTGTTTTGTAAAATATTTGTTGCATGATAGAATAGATAAAAATTAAATGAATAGTGAATCTTCATATTTTTTAAAAAAATTAAACTTAGTTAACAGTTATAATAACACAAAATTTAAGAAAAAAATTATAATTGTCATAAATTTTTTCTATTCCTTTTATGTAATACTTTTAAATAAGTAATAATGTGAATATAATTTTTCAAATCATATGTTAAAATAATAATTATAAAATTTTATATATTTAAAACTTTAAATATAATCAAGATATACATGTATTTATATATTGCCGGATCGGATCGGATATCCACTTCCCAAAATTTTAGTATTTGTTTCGATTTTAACGGATATTGAGTTTGAGTATTTGCTTTACTTCGAAATTTTATGTATATTCGAAATTTTCGGATCGAATCGAAACGAATAGTTAATCGAATCAAAGGATAAAATGCCCAGCCCTATATCTCTATCTGGCTTAAAGTCTTGATGCTCCTGTCGCTTTCTGTCTGTACCAGAAAAAGTAAAGAAGCTTAACTCTCTCTCTCTGCTTCTTCTCTGTTTCTTTCATTTTTATGAGAGTTTCTTAACAATATATGGTCTTTTAGGTTTATGTAAAGCTAGTGAGACGAAAGAGAACGTTCTGGTGGGGAACTTCTACTTCCACTAATCAGGTTTCGATCTTCTTCAACTTCTGATTCGGCCAGAAACTTTCCAAATCTGGTCAGTATTCTATACGGTTTTTTTTGGCTTTAAAATATATTGCTATATTTGGAATCTGTAGTTGTTTCGTTCTTTTTTTTCTCTCTATTAAGTTAACTATTTCTTTGATTTTTCCTATATTGTTGGAATATATTAAAGAGTGTGTAACAGGAGAATGAACACATGTTCCTGCTTTTTATGATCTTAATTATTTTTAAGATAATGATTAGTGTTATAAACTAATATTGGAGTTGGTGTTATCAGATCCTACTTTATGCTCCTCTATATCTATTAATCATAAGTTATGATTAGTTCTGTTCACTTTTATATCTCATTTGAGGTGGATAAAATAATTATTTTGACATGTCTCTAGAGGTCTGACATGGAACACCAAGGTTGGAATTTTGAGGAGAACTACAAGTTGTATAATAGTAGAAGATCTACAAGGTATTTTATGTTTAATCTAATATATTCATTTAGAATTTTTTAAAAAATTATATAATAGTATTTGACTGTATTGTAGGCCACAAGATGAACTAGTAGAGTTGTTATGGCGAGATGGGCAAGTGGTTCTGCAGAGCCAAACTAATAGAGATCAGACCCAAGCCCAAACTGAGAAATATGATCATCATCAAGAAACCCTAAGATCCAACACCTTTCTTGAGGATCAAGAAACCGTCTCTTGGATACAATACCCTCCAGATGAAGACCCATTCATAGCTGCCGACTTCTCATCTCATTTCTTCTCAACTGGCGATCCCCTAGAGAGGCCAGCCACAGAGATTGTTAAGCACGATGCTGGTCCTGACCCTCCAGATAAGGTCATGCCTCCTCCTAAGTTTAGGTTAACGGATCCATCATCAGGAGTCAAGGAACTAGGTAAGGAACAATACTCGGTAGTGACCGTTAGACCGAGCCATTGTGGAAGCAACCAATCTCATAACAATCTTGATGTCTCAATGAATCATGATCGAAGCAAAACTGTCGATGAAAGGCTTTACCATAACGCAGGTTCATCATCAGGTGACTCCTCTGGTTGCAGCTTTGGCAAGAACATCAAAGAAATGGCTAGTGTACAAAGCATCACAACAGACCGTAAGAGAAAGAATATAATGGACACTGATGAATCTGTGTCTCAAACAGATGTATGCTAACTCATGATGATAAGTTTTTGAAACGATTTTTTGGTACATTGCTTATAGTTCTTGAAACGTTTTACAGGCTATTGGTAACAAGTCGGACCAACGATCAGGATCAACGCGAAGGAGTCGAGCAGCTGAAGTTCATAATCTCTCTGAAAGGGTACTTCATCGGTTCGTTGATATATAATTTATATATAGGGCATATAGGTTAATAGATAATATATAATTATGTATTCGGACAAAAGAGAAGAGATACAAAACTCTGTTTTTGTTAATTAAAATAGAGGAGGAGAGATAGGATCAATGAGAGAATGAAGGCTTTGCAAGAACTAATACCTCACTGCACTAAAGTAAGCTACAAAATCGAATATCGTATGGAGATTGATTCATTCATAAAATTGAAAACTCTAATGTTAACTAGATTTGTTTTTTTTTTTTTTTTGTAGACTGATAAAGCATCAATTTTGGACGAAGCCATAGATTACATGAAGTCACTTAAGTTACAGCTTCAAGTTACGTTGATGGGGAGTCGAATGGCTGGTGCTGCGGTGGCTCCGATGATGTTCCCTGGCGTACAGCCTCAGACGTTCATCCATCAGATGCAGAGCCCGGTACAGTTGCCTCCATTTCCAGTTATGGACCCGTCTGCTATTCAAAACAATCCCAGTTTAGTTTGTGGGAACCCGGTACAAAACCAAATTTTCTCCGATGGGTTTGATAGATGCATGGGGGTATTCCCATACATGCAGGCCGCGTCCCAGGTAACGCTCATACGGTGTAAACAGTTTACTTGAGTGTTTACATGACATGGTTTAAACGGTGTACGTACGTTTGTCTACTTTAATGCTAAACAACTTAGTCCAGTCGATAAGAGTTGTAGTAATACGACGACGTAATATTATTTGACACGTTTTGATATTAAACGTAGCCGATGGAGATGCTGAGATTTGGTTCTCAGGCGGGACAGCAAAGTCAACAACCGTCTGGGCAGACGGAGACCACCGACGGTCCTCTATAGGGCCACAAAGCTGACGTTGCAAACCTTATGAACATGATTAAAACGTTATTTTCTGTATATGCGAGTTTATGTACGTTTAATTTTTATGTCAAAATGACATGAGCTTTTTGTAATTGCGTAGAACCTTTAAAAGTTAAAAGGAAAATACATGTTTGGTAAGTCGTTTATTAATCTGATAAATTCAAAAGATAAATCGTAACTATGGATTTGTCTAAATACTTGAAAATATTTTCCATTACCTTGTATCATACCGGCATAGTTGTTTTCTTGATAACTATCATCATATCATACATTTTGTTTTTGATCAAATAAGTTATGTCTAAGATTTTATTAATTTTGTTCTGTGTTTCCCTCTTTTTTTTGTCACGAAAGTTCTGTGTTTCCCTCAAAACACACAAACATTATCAAATGCATACTTATGATTATTAATCAAATACAAGTTATGCTTTTATGATCAAACATAATCAAACACAAGCTCTTCTCAGAAGTACATAGTAACATAGAGATAGAGACCTGGTCGGAGTTAGATAAACTATTAATGTTATATGATGTCACTTTATTCGTAGAATATGCTTTTATTTTCTTTTATCGAATGTTTAATTATAGGGATGGAAAAGGCAAGACTCACATGTGAAGGAACAGTTTCCAATGAATGTCATCTGTCAATTATCAAACATCGACATTTTAAGATTTTAGTCATGTGCTCCACTCGTAAGAAAATCCATTTTAGCAATAATTGAGTAAAATATCTTAGATATTTTCTTGTGCATTGTTTATTTGAAAAATGTTTACTGAATAAATCACAGGTTTTGATACGTTTATATCTAAGATATAAGTCTGTAATCATAAGAACAACCTGCGGGTTTGGATTTTATTTTTGTAATAATAAATTCTTAAATCTCTTAACACATCCACATAACCAAGACCGCCTTTAAGTTAATTTTATTGTGACGTGTTGACTTGATTCTCTAGGAAGAAAAATACACTGTTCACTAAATGGAATAAAGAAAATGTATGCTTTACAAATATGAGTTTATCACAGGGGCGGATCCAGCTCCATATCTAGACGGGGGCACATCAATTTTTTTCATCACGTGTAGTTGTAAAATCATAAAAACATTATATAAGCTAGTATTAATTAATTAAGAAAAATCAAAATTAGTAGGAGGCATTCATGTGCCTCCGCCACTGGTTTATCATGGCGAATATGTGAATTATACGATTGGAGGTTATTGGATGTTTGTATAACGATATCTTTTTCAGACTATAACCAGGACCGATTTTTAGTATTAACCCCTTTGTGTACCAATTAGAATTGATTGTTCACAGTACAAACATGTTTCCGTTGACATCTTATAGAAATTTCATATGTACCATGCATTCGTGTTTTCTATTGGAGTCATAACAAGCGAAAATTGATACACAATGTCAATGTGCATAGGATATCAACTTTTCATATGTCAGTTTTGTATATGACTCATTTAAAAAAATATATTCAATGTGGCTCCATCCGTTGTATATATTAATTAGTATGAAACACTAATTTATAGGTATTTTCTCTTTTTCATATTGAATGAAGTTCAATAGAAAATCAGATACTAACCGATATATCAACTGTTATGATGTAATCCCCTATATATTAATTGAGAAACATTTAAAAAGTTATAATCTGTAGTTTATACTAATTAAAAAAATACCCGGCTGAGTTGTCACATAACTGAAATGCTAATTTTGCTTACGTGACAGCTTGAGAATCAATTGAAAATTTTGTTAGTCCAAAATTAAATTGCTAGGAAATATTATATTATATAGTATGTCCATTATGGACCATTAATTTATCAAATTGAAATTTATTATCTATTCTTTCCTTAAATAAAACTTACGGAATTACCTAATATGATTAAAATATATATATATATATATATATATATATATATATATATATATGCAATTAATGATTATAGATTCTAAAGATTTGCTAAAAATCTGCATACTTTCTATCATTTTTTGTTTAATTCTTTATTATTAAAATAAATTACACAATAAAATTAATCATATAATAAAAATTTAGATTTTTTTGTATATGTTGTACTTTGAATTTTTCAAAACGGGTATAAATTACTAAAACTATTAAAAGTCTCACATAAACTTTTGTGATCAAGGTTTAAATTTTTTCTATAATAAGATATAATGATTATAAAACCATATGAAAAAATAATTTTATTTTAATATGATGTATAGTTTAATTTAAACGATATGAAATATATATATATATATGTATTAACTTTTCAATATATATATATATATATTAACGTTTAAATTAAAGTTAATATTTATATATTTTGATATTTTTATATTAAATTAAACTATACATCATATGAAAAGTCATATATATATATTTTTTTTTTTTTGATATTTGCATTGAACATATATTGAAAAGTTAATATTTTAATTTTGAAATTTTCATTTTTTCAAAAATGATTATAAATTATTGAAACCACTAAACATTCCACATTAAAATAAATTCGCTGGTGTAAAATTTTGTTACACAAATATGCAAATAATCATAAAATCATATGAGTAGAAACTTCATTTAATAAATATTCATATTAAAAGTATACCATATATCTATATTAATATTATTTAAATTTAATTATATATCATATACGATAGATAATATTGATTGTTTTACCTTAAAATGATTGCCAATAAACAAGAGAGATCGTTTGATTTATATGCACACGCCAATTTATTACATAATAATAACTGATTTATTTAGTTATTTAATATATAACTATTATTTTATTATTTCATAATATGAAGAAAAACAAAAAATAAGTAATAAATAGAAAATATTCATTTTACACAAGGTGCGGATCTTAACCTAAGTATATATCTCTTTAATAATTTTAAATCTTAAACATTTTCTAAATCTCAGGTCAAAACAAAAGAACGAAATGTGAATAAACTCCAAAATCAATATTTATATCGAGCAATAACAAAAAAAAAGCGACACAAAAAGGAGAAAAAATATTGAAGATAGATAGGATTGACACGTGAATGTAAACTTCTCATAACCATAATTAACTTTTAAATTGCTAAATCATGATATAAAACCGAACTGACATAGTTTCATTGTAACCAAATAATAGGCATGAGATTCTTGGGCCTAAACGTTAGGTTCTTATGCAATATGTGATTTTTTTTTACCTTAAAATATTTTTTAAAATTGGATCAGCTTATCAATAAACAAATTATGTAATTAAAAAAAAATTTAAAAACATTTTAAGGGCCAAAAATATTAATTCGATCAGGAATATAAATTTTATTTTTCCATACGATATTTCTTAAATAATTTTCATATAAATTGCGCAGGTTTTATTTAATTATAATGTTTGAAGTTTTAAACGGAGGTCAAAACATTAAACGTGCCCAGATTATTGTAAAGTTTTGTCTTCAATTCTAACCAAAATCATAATTACCAACATCGTATGAAATCATTTAGAAGCGTCTAGAGAATTTCCTTTGTATACTTTGTATACATTAGAAAATGTTTATTATTTGTACGACTCAAACAAAAAAGCTGACGTTTTCTCACTTTTGATTCGAACGTATTGTTTCACTACACGTCAGTCCTTCTGGACCACTTTGATCAATAAGCTGAGTAACTTATCAAACGTGCCGAAAAGCGAAACGCAATCTTTTATTTTATTTTCAACTTCAGAGCTTTTTCAGAAACTGTTAACGGCTGTAAAAAACATAGTTGATATTGGTCGGTGTAAACTTTAACACTCTTCAATGACAATTGATGATACGGAGGTTTATTGCACTATTGTCTAAAGATTTTAGTAGAGCATTTTCATTTATGATTTATAAATATTTTTAAATTATATTATTTATGAAGTAAATTTGTTGATTTGTCACACTTTCTTTAATTTTAGGTTTTTTTGGCTTATTGTCATTATTTATTGTTTATTTGTCATATTTTCTATAATTTTAGGTAATTTACTTATTTGTTATATTATAATAATTTTAGTTTTGATCATTTGCCATATTTTCATAATTTAGGCTAATATTTACTGTCATGTTTTTAACAATTTAAATTTGTAATTTAATTTATTTATCATATTTTAAAAATAATCTAGGCGATAATTTTAGCTTTGTTTATTTGTATGTTCTCCACGATTTTAGGTTATTTTGCGTATTTGTCACGTTCTATTATTTTCCGGAAGCTAATTTTTCATATTTCATAATTCAGGTTGAATCATTAGTTTAATAAATAATTTTCAGAATTGTTAGTTTTTAAACATTTTTAATGATTATTTAATAAACATTTTCATTACATTCAGGAATAATTATTATTAACGAGTGTTATCAAATTTTAGCAATAATTTTTTATTTATTATTTTTGAAAGAAAACTTTTTTTAATGCTACTGAATATCTTATCAATAATAAATAGAGTCTTAAAATACGATCTCTTGCCGTTATAATTTAAAATTCCGCTTCTAATACTATTATTTATGAAATGAATTTGCTGATTTATCATGCTCCCCTTAATTTCAGGTTTTTTTGCTTATTTGTCATTGTTTATTGTTTATTTGTCATATTTTCTATAATTTTAGGTAATTTACTTATTTGTTATATTTTAATAGTTTTGATTATTTTTCATATTTTCATAATTTAGGCTAATATTTATTGTCATGTTTTAAACAATTTTAATTTGTAATTTAATTTATTTATCATATTTTAAAAATAATTTTAGGCGATAATTTTAGCTTTGCTTATTTGTATGTTCTCCACGATTTTAGGTTATTTTACGTATTTATCACGTTCTATTATTTTACGGGAGCTAATTTGTCATATTTCATAATTCAGGTTGAATCATTAGTTTAATAAATAATTTTCAGAATGGTTAGTTTTTAAATATTTTTAATGATTATTTAATAAATATTTTCATTACATTCAGGAATAATTATTATTAACGAGTGTTATCAAATTTTAGCAATAATTTTTATTTATTATTTTTGAAAGAAAACTTTTTAATGCTACTGAATATCTTATCAATCATAAATAGAGTCTTAAAATACGATCTCTTGCGTTATAATTTAAAATTCGCTTCTAATACTATTATTTATGAAATGAATTTGCTGATTTATCATGCTCCCCTTAATTTCAGGTTTTTGCTTATTTGTCATTGTTTATTGTTTATTTGTCATATTTTCTATAATTTTAGGTAATTTACTTATTTGTTATATTTTAATAGTTTTGATTATTTTTCATATTTTCATAATTTAGGCTAATATTTATTGTCATGTTTTAAACAATTTTAATTTGTAATTTAATTTATTTATCATATTTTAAAAATAATTTTAGGCGATAATTTTAGCTTTGCTTATTTGTATGTTCTCCACGATTTTAGGTTATTTTACGTATTTATCACGTTCTATTATTTTACGGGAGCTAATTTGTCATATTTCATAATTCAGGTTGAATCATTAGTTTAATAAATAATTTTCAGAATGGTTAGTTTTTAAATATTTTTAATGATTATTTAATAAATATTTTCATTACATTCAGGAATAATTATTATTAACGAGTGTTATCAAATTTTAGCAATAATTTTTTATTTATTATTTTTGAAAGAAAACTTTTTTAATGCTACTGAATATCTTATCAATCAAAAATATAGTCTAAAAATACGATCTCTTGCCGTTATAATTAAAAAATTCGCTTTTACTAGACATATATAATGTATTACTTTTGTTTTGTAAAATTTTAATTAAATAGAAGTATGTATTTAATTATTGTAGATTTTGTTAATATGCGTCACTATGAACTCCGATGAAGAAAAAAAATCTTATAAAATGTAATTAAGATTTTGATGAAGGGGTTTGATTTTATATGTTTCACTCATAATTGATAGTTATGGTTTAGTTTTTAGATTTATGCATTGATGGTTTATTATGAACATATATTTTCATTCTTTACTACCTAAATATTATATGAGATTCCTTGCAAATTTTGATATTTTCCTATTATGTAGTTTTCTTTTATAGAATTGCTTTGACCAAAAAAGAAAGAATTGCTAAGATGTATCAAAGTCTAGATGTATGGATATACATGTCAATATCTTATAATAATTACCAAAAATTTCAATAATTAATATAACACTATTTCAGTCTAGATGTATGGATATACATGTCATTTTTAATATATAACATTACAGTTTGTTATATATTTTTTTTGGACAAAAAAAATAAAAAATTCACAATTCATGGATAATCAATCAGTAAATTAAGGAGCAAAAATTTCAGTAATTAATATTATATTATATTTTTGATAAATATAAAAATTAATTGATAAATATTAAAAGTTTGATAAGTGGCCATTATAAAAAATTAAAAGCATAGGTTACCTTCTTTTTATTATATAAAGCAACCCAACCTACTTTTCAGCCAAACATAAAAAAGCTGTCTCCTTTTCTCTCTCTAGCAGCCTCTGTTTTTTTCCCTTCTCCTTCAAACTTTCTCTCTCTTTCTCATCTCTGCGATTTTGATATTCTCTCCCGATTGCTTCTCGCGAATTAGGCCTCCGATCTCTCCGATCATCACCGATCTACGTTCAGACTAATCTGTTTGAGCAGGGAGAGTGAAAAATTAAAAAAAAAAAAAAACAGAAACAGGAGAGGGGAGAGAATTGGGAAGAAAAGAGAAATCGCATGAATTTGTTTGGAAGTTTGATCTTTTCGTCGTCGATATCGAGCCACTTTACCACTTGTCTTCTTATCTTCATCCTTCATTTTTCTCCTCAGCTTCCCTCTAATAGTATTAATAATAATAATAATAATAATAATCGTAATTCTAATCGTTTGATCAATTGAAAAAAAAAAAATCATGGAGTCGAGGAAAAACTCTGATCGTCAAATCCGCAGAGGTATTGTTTTCATTCACCTTCATCGATCATTCTGTTTTTTTTTTTATTGTTTGTTTGCTTTATATGTGTGTGTAATAAAAAATTGAGTTCTGTAATAAAAAGTTGAGTTCTGTAATAAAAAGTTGGCTTCTGTAATAAAAATTAAGTTTTTAAATCTTCTTGGTCACCAGTTTCCCCCTCGTGCTGATTTCTCTGTCGGTGATTTGGTTCCTTTGTGTCGTCTTCTTGTTTTGGCTGTATTTGCCGATTGCCACAAGATTTTATTTTGTCGTTAGTTTAACTTTATTTTCCGGGCATCTTTTGATTATGTTTGGTGTTACTTCAGAATTGTCACAAAAAATTTTTCGTTGTTAAAGTTTATTAATTTATCGGAAGGTCACTCATTCGTCCGTGTTTCATATAATATTATCGGTGTCACAGCTAATTGCTTTTCAGCTAGTGAAAGGATGAAGACAAGGTCACCGTCTGTGATTGTGATCGGAGGTGGTTTTGGTGGAATCTCTGCTGCTCGCACTCTTCAAGATGCTTCCTTCCAGGTTTGTAGCGGTGCCCTGGAAACTGTTTTTGATGTTGTTATGAACCTGGCTTGGATTCATTTAGGATGAATGATCATTAATACTTTCTCACGGTGGGGTGGTTTCTTTGTTTTTTTTTTTTTTAAGGTTGTGGTGCTGGAGTCCCGTGATAGGATTGGTGGACGAGTTCACACTGATTACTCCTTCGGTTTTCCTGTTGATCTTGGTGCATCATGGTAATCTCACAGGTCTCTTTATCTTTCTGATGTTTTGAGTTATTGGTTATATTTGCTAACGCTGCAGCATTCTTGTCGCAGGCTGCACGGAGTGTGCAAAGAGAATCCTCTTGCACCAGTTATTGGGAGGCTTGGACTGCCCTTGTATCGTACTAGTGGTGACAATTCCGTCTTGTATGATCATGATCTTGAGAGGTGTGTACTACAGTTTGGATATAAGCTTAATCTTGATCTCTAGTTCTTTTCAATTCTTATTCGGTGTAATTTTTTTTGTTTTATGCAGCTATGCTCTGTTTGATATGGATGGCAAACAAGTTCCTCAAGAGTTGGTAACAGAGGTTGGCGTAACATTTGAGCAGATTTTGGAAGAGGTATGCATCATCCTCACATCCATATTCTGATTATTGTGTTAGTCTTTGTTTTACACTCGTCTTAACTAGAAGATTCTTCTTTCACAAATGCAAGATCAATAAAGTGAGGGATGAGCAGGAGGCAGACATGTCAATCTCTCAGGCTTTCTCAATTGTGTTTTCAAGGAAACCAGAGTTGAGGTTAGAGGGGATTGCACACAATGTGCTTCAATGGTACTTGTGCCGCATGGAAGGATGGTTTGCTGCCGATGCTGACACCATCTCTGCAAAGTGTTGGGACCAGGTTTCTTTACATTCTTACTCTTGCAGTTAAAACAGTTTTAACTACAAACCGTCTCTTGATTGTCTGTTTAACATCTGGAAACACGTGCAGGAGGAGTTGCTTCCTGGTGGACACGGTCTCATGGTTAGAGGGTATCGTCCTGTTATCAATACCTTGGCCAAAGGGATTGACATTCGTCTAGGCCATAGGTAATAAGCTTTTCCGTCTTTCAAGTGTTTTTAGCATTTTATGTTTTGAAAAAAAATGTTTTTAGCATTTTATAGAAAATACTTTAAAAGTTTTTATCACAAAAATAGTTCCAAAATGACCAAAATAAGTTTTAAAAGAGGTAAAACACATATAAGTCTAGGATTAATTGATCTAAAATTAAGGTTTAGTTTTTGGGAGGGGATAGTGTTTGAGAATTATGGTTTAGAGTGTAGAATTCATGATTTAAAATATAAAATAATATTTTTATATAAATATTTTAATATTAGATGTATTATTCAGTAGTAGTATCTTAATCTTTTGTTCTTAATAAAACCTTGATTATTTTTTGGTGAGCTAATTTGATCATATTTTTTACATCTTTTTAGGAGTTTTGCCTTTTTTTTTCTTTTCTAAAAGGTTGTCATAACCTCTGGTTCTTTTGCTTCTCAGGGTTACTAAGATTGTAAGACGATACAATGGAGTAAAGGTAACAACAGAAGACGGGCAAACATTCGTTGCGGATGCCGCAGTGATCGCTGTTCCTCTCGGTGTCTTAAAATCCGGAACCATAACATTCGAACCAAAGCTACCAGAGTGGAAACAAGAAGCAATCAACGACCTCGGAGTAGGAATCGAAAACAAGATCATACTCCATTTCGAAAAAGTCTTCTGGCCAAAAGTAGAGTTTCTAGGAGTGGTCGCAGAAACCTCCTACGGCTGCAGCTATTTCTTGAACCTCCACAAGGCCACAGGACATCCGGTTCTTGTCTACATGCCGGCCGGTCAGCTCGCCAAAGACATCGAGAAGATGTCTGATGAAGCAGCTGCCAACTTCGCCGTCCTGCAGCTCCAGAGGATTCTTCCTGATGCTCTGCCTCCGGTGCAGTATCTTGTGTCGAGGTGGGGGTCTGATGTGAACTCGTTGGGATCTTATAGCTATGACATCGTGGGGAGACCTCATGATTTGTATGAGAGGCTTAGGGTTCCAGTGGATAACTTATTCTTTGCCGGGGAAGCGACGAGTTCGAGCTTCCCTGGCTCGGTTCATGGGGCGTATTCGACTGGTTTGATGGCTGGTGAGGATTGTAGGATGCGTGTGTTGGAGAGGTATGGTGAGTTGGATTTGTTTCAGCCTGTGATGGGTGAAGAAGGACCTGCCTCTGTTCCTCTTCTTATATCTCGTCTCTAAACTCAACCATCAGTATCAAAACCAGTCTTTGCATTCTGTTGTGCTATATTATATTTCTATCAAAGCTATCGGTTAATAGAAAGAACCTGAAGTCGTTTGTCTTATCTTGTTGGGAAAACAATGTGTGCTCTAGTGATGGCTCGTATTAAAACTTGTTCAGTGTTTTATTCAATAATTTGAACATTATATTCTTGTGATATACTCAATATAATATATGACAATCATCTTTGAGGAATAACATTACTTCTGCTACAAGTTATAGCCTATAACTCTTTTTTCTCTTTTTTTTTTTTTTACAATTTATAAAATATACTATTTGACAATCGATAAGTATATACATGTGTTACGCAGATTTGTCTATTTTGTCTATCAATCAATATAGCATTATTCTGGGTTGTTTTATGGAGATTAACATTAAAAAGTCTTACTTGCATCGTATCTTAAATTTCATATAATCATTTTTTCTTAATTTGTATAATTGTTAATAAATAAATTTATATTAAAATTCTTATTTTATAGTTTAAAAACATTAATAAATCTTTAATCAAACCAACCATTGAATTAATAAGGTTTTCACTTCCATCACAAAAAGAAAAACACAATGCTATCAAAGAGAAACAACAGCCTATATAACTCATGCTAAGACTTTTACCAAAAAAAAAAAAAAAAAAAACTCAATAGTTATCTGAGGAAAAAAAAAACAAAGAACAAAAATCTGAGGGTCTGATGTTGCAAATGTGAAATACAAGCGGCGTGTATCGTAATTATTATTATATTGAGGGTACAATGATAAATTTTCATCAATTACAAAATGGAGAAAGAAGAAGATAATAATAAGAGTGAAACAGAGTTTCGTTTATCCTCTCGAGTTTCTTCGCAGTGTTCCTCGCCACCGACGGATACGACGCCGTCCAAGTCGGTTACCGCCGCGTGCGCGACAAGAAACTAACCAAACCGGAAACCGGTCACCTCCAGAAAGCCGGTACAATCCCCTTAAGACATCTCCAGGAGTTCCGGTTAACTAGCGTCCAAGGGTTCGAACCGAACCAGAAGCTCGTCTTCGACGAAGTTTTTAAAGAAGGTGATCTTGTGGATGTGGCCGGGACCACTATAGGGAAAGGTTTCCAGGGAGGGATCAAGACTTCAAGAGAGGGCAGATGAGTCATGGGTCAAAGAGTCATCGGGCTTTGGGCTCGATCGGTGCCGGGACGACTCCCGGGAGGGTTTATAAAGGGAAGAAGATGCCTGGGAGGATGGGAGGGACGAGGACGAAGATTAGGAAGCTTAGGATTGTTATGGTTGATAAGGAGTTGAATGTTGTGATGATTAAAGGTGCTTTGCCTGGTAAGCCTGGGAATCTTCTTCGGATAACTCCGGCGAAGATTGTTGGAGTTAACATTCCCAAGAACTAGTTATGTCTTGTTCTGTAAGCAATTGTGTCGGAGAATCACAATTATGTATCGGTTTTGAGTTGGAATTGTAGAACTGCTAAGTAATTGTTACTTTTGTTTATGTCTGAAAATCACAATTGTGTATGGATTTTGAGTTAACATTCCCAAAAACTAGGAGGACAAGAACTCACTATGTCTTTTATCTTGTATGTGTTTCTGTCGGAAAATTACTATCATGTATGGATTTTGAGTTGAAATTGTATAACTGATAAGCCAATGTTACTTTTATGTCGGAAAAATCACAGTCATGTACGGATTTTGAGTTGAAATTGTAGAATTTCTAATTCGTTGTTGCTTGTTTATGTTAAAAAAAAAAACAATCATTTATGGATTTTGAGTTGGAATTGTATAACTGCCAAGTCATTGTTACTTGTTTATGTCAGAAAATAACGATCATGTATGGATTTTGAGTTGAAATTGTAGAACCGCTAAGTCATTGTTACATGTTTGTCGGAAAATCACTATCATGTATGGATTTTGAGTTGAAATTGCATAACTGCTAAGTCACCAATTACTTTCATGTAGGAAAATCACAATGGTTTGGTAATAGTGGGAAAAAAATGAACTTACAATATTTGGGATGGTTAAAAAATGGTTGAGAAGCTTTCAATAGGGTCAGATTCTTCAAGCTTGGAAGCAATCAGTAGCATCAACTATACGCATCTCATTTGGCTTGTCTTTCTGAATCCTTTGCACAAGAGTCGTTATCAAAATTACATTGGCTTAAGAGCGCACGTCTATAAGCTGATGTAGCTTCTTGATAGTCATTAGACTCTTTCCATAGTGCTGGAAGTAGTTCCACGGCGTGGCTAACGATTTGCTGAAGACTGGTGTCTACTTGAGCATCAGGTATACCTTGCTGGAAGATCTTCTCAACAGAATCGAGAACACTCTTGCATTCTCTTGCAGCCTCTGCAAATTAAAAACCTGTAAAGAAAGTTTTACCTGGATTTATTTTTTTTGTTAAATTAAAAAGGGGGACATTACAAAGAATGTTGAGCGTTTTTTGCAGCATGCGAAATTAAGAACCTTTTACTAATGGCTTTCAAATAGACAAGGCCAATCTGAAATATTTGAGCCAAAGCCGAACCCCACACCAAAATATATACATATAATCCTCCTGAGAATCGAGAACCAGAGTTGGTGAATCCAAAACGCCTAGTCTAACTATCTATTTTCATTGAAGCAAGGCCTAAACATGAAGTTCGGAAGCCCATATAGATGACCAGGGGACTCCATCTCATGCATTATTACATCTTTATCGAAGTTATCAATTATAGTTTTTCAAATAAATATTTAATTTATGAGCATATCAAAAACTTGAAAATATGTCAAATTCTCAAGTTTATATTTAATATATATTTAATTATGAGCCTATGAAAAACTTGAAAATATGTCAAATTCTCAAGTTTATATTTAATATATATTTAATATTTGGCAGATTTTAGTTTGGAAATATTTGGTGTAAATGGACTTAGTAATTCATAAAACTCCTAACGATATACAAGAATTACGAGGAATATCTAGAAATTGTTAATAAGAAGAGAATTGTCATGAAATAACACTTTTCCAATACTACTTTTCATTTATACACTAACCAATTATACACTTAGAATTTTAATAACAAAAGACCATTATACCTAATTAATCAAACATAAACATAAACACCTATTTCTTCAGCGACATCCCAAATTGAACAAGGAGATCGGAGGCACACGAGCAAGGTTCAGGGGCACGGTGGTGTTTGAGGAATTCAGCGCCGTCACGGGAAACACAGGCGCCGTGGTACGGTTTATATTTTCCCTTTTAACACGAAATCGATCTTCTCCTCCAGTTCAAACTCCGTCTCCTCTGATTCGCAGTCTCTTCTTCTTCGCCGGAGGTCATCATCTCCGTCGTATCTAGTCAGCCTGAACCGATTCGATTGGTTTTAATCAGGTGATCCTTCTTTCTGTTCCGTTACGAATCTCGTTCCTCGAATTGGACTAGTAATCGTTGTGCATATTCTCTCTGGTTAACCTAGCTCCCACTCTTGTGATTATTTTGTGCTATATAGTTTAGTAATTGTGATTATTGTAGATCCGAGATGGGGGAAATTGATTTTAGAGGTCTCTTGTCACGATTGCATGCATGATCTGATTTCAAATTTCGATTATTTCTGTTGTAGTTTCTCAACGTGGTGTCTCTTTACATATTGGAACCGAGTAGCTACAGATGCATTTATGGTTTTTATTTTTAATCGTTGTGTTCATTAGATTCTCTATGATTCCTTGGCTGATATGAACCTGTTGAAGTACTGTTAGTTTCTGATTGTTGTGGTTTATGCTTGCTTTTACATCAGTTTTAATTTAGGTTTAGTTCTGTGTGCTTTTGCTAAGTTTGTTTAGTATTGACCTGGTTGATATAAACTTGTTGAAGTTCTGTTCGTTTCTAATTCTGAACTGTTGATATAAACCTTTCTATGTATGGCCAACGACACCTTCGGAAGTAAGCCATCTTTAATTTGCACATGGTGATTTTTGAATGAGTGTCTCTGATTGACTCAGAGTCTTTGGTTATGGTGATTGAATTGTGTAGGAAGGATACCGTTTTCGTATCCGGAAGACGTACATATGAGGTTCATGAAAAACTACGGGAGAGTGGCGCATCATGCTCTAGCTTATGCGATGAATGATGAGTTCTCGAGGGTTTAGCATCAGCAGATGGAGTTTTTCTCTAGTAATCTCAGTGTTGATACTCTCAACCGTGTGATTTTTTAAAAAATAGACCCTCATTAGAAATCATTTATCATTCATTTATTACTAATAATATTGATTAATAATATGCCATTCTTAATATAACATCAACTCCTAAAAATTCGGTTAAAAAATTCACTTTGATTCATGTGTGATATTATAATTTGGATCATCATTCAATTTTTTATTAAATGTATTTCCTTAATGCTAATATATAATCTTTTAACTACTTAAATCATAATATAATTTGATATCTTTTAATTTAAAATATAAATAAATATATTTAATTTTTTAACAAATGTGTTGAAAAACATTATAACAATATCTTAATTATCGAAAATTGTATATAAATATTAGTAATTAGTAATGAAAATGTCTATATATGTATACTTTTATAAAATGAAAATATTATATCAAATTTTACTATTTTATAATTATATCTATCATTTTAAAATAAAACATTGTATTTAACTAAATATGATAAAATTATTTTAAACTGATAAATTAATATATTTTATTTTCACAAACATTAAAAATTTATGCTAGAAATATAATATCTTGGTAGAATGAGTTAACATTAGTAAATTAGATAATTCATGTATAAAATTAATTTATCTTAAATATATATATATATATATTTATTTATCTTAAGTGAATAAACATAAAAAATATTGATAAAAAATCTAGCTTTGACGGATCAAGATCATAATAATTGAATAAAATATATATAATAAAAAAATATCAAATATATGTGATGATTTAAAATAATCAATTAACTTACAGCATGAAAACTATCAAATTGTTATATTTAAAATAATTATATACAAATCCCTATATATTAATTGAGGAACATTTGAAAAGATGTAACCTCAATTTTGTATTAATAAAATAGGCCCCAATATAGGTGGCACTCAATTAGGTAGTCAATTACATTCAATTGAAAAATAAGTAGGTCCACATTCGATTTTTATATGTTGTTAGATACATAAGTTGGTCAAACTATATGATATAATGATATGATATGTTATTTTATTTCCTTAAATCAAACCTACAATTACCATAAATGACTAATATATATATGACAATTAATGATTTTAATAATAAAGATTTGATAACAATTTATATCTCCTCCATCATTTTTGTTTAATTTTATATTATTAAAATAAATTAAACAATCAAATTAGCTATAAAAGTAAAATTTAGATTTTTTAGATATATGTTATATTTTGAATTTTTAAAACGACAATAAATGACTAAAACTATTAAAATTATTATGTTAAAAATTAATGATCAATGGTTTAACATTTTTATTATAAGAAGATACACATGATTTTAAAACCATATGAGTAAAAAATATCATTTAATAATAAAATAAATATATATATATAGATTAAACACTATATACCATAGGATTACATAAATATTTTAATATTAAAAGTTTCAATGAATTTTCAAGAACATTTATAAATTATAAACTTATTAAATATTTCAGATTGAAAATTTTTTATCGATGATTTAAATATTTTGTTATAAAATGATATGAATGATCATAGAACCGTATGATTATAAATTCTTATTTAATAAATAACTATATAAAATATACTATTCTTAGAAAAATAGGTTGGTCCATCTTAACTTATATTACATTTTTATTAAACTAACTATCGAATTGATAAATAACGCCAAAAATGTTTTGCACTTTCCTTAAATAAAAGGTACAGAAATTACCTAATATGATTAACATATATGTGAAAATTAATTATTATGAATAATAAATATTTGATAACAATTTTGTATCTTAGTTCTTTTTAAAAATTTTATATTATTAAAAGATATTAAAAATCACATTAAATATATAATAAAAAACATTTATATTTTTTTATATGTTATATTTTGAATTTTTCAAAGCGTCTATAAATTATTAGAAATTTGAAGATCACCACTCTTAAAATTTTGTGATCAATAGATTATTTTTTTATCATAATAAGTTACAAATGATCATAAAATTGTATTAATATGAACTTTTATTTAATATTATAAGAAGATACACATGATTTTAAAACCATATGAGTAAAAATATCATTTAATAATAAAACATATATATATATATATATATTAACCTATATACCATAAGATTACATAAATATTTTAATATTAAAACTTTCAATGAATTTTCAAAAACATTTATAAATTATAAACTTATTAAAGATTTCACATTGAAAATTTTGTTATCGATGATTTAAATATTCAGTTATAAAACGATATGAATGATCATAGAAGTGTATGATTATAAATTCTCATTTAATAAATGACTATATAAAATATACTATTCTTAAAAAAAATTTGGTCCATCTTAACTTACATTATATTTTTATTAAACTATCGAATATTCAAATTGATAAATAATCTACCAAATATTGTTTTGCACTTTCCTTAATTAGAAGCTAGAAATTACCTAATATGATTAACGATATATGAAAATTAATTATTATGAATAATAAATATTTGATAACAATTTTGGTATCTTAGTTCTTTTTTTAATTTTATATTATTAAAAGATATTAAAAAATCACATTAAATATATAATAAAAACATTTATATTTTTTCTTATATGTTATATTTTGAATTTTTCAAAACATCTATATATTATTAAAAATTTGAAGATTCTCACTCTGAAAATTTTGTGATCAATAGATTATTTTTTTGTTATAGTAAGTTACAAATGATCATAAAATATAGCATATGAATTTTTATTTAATAAATATTCAAACTAAATATATATATATATATATATATATACTAATGATTTAAAGCAACAAGATTGGTGATCAATTTAGTTGTCCAGGTTGAAATCTTTCAAAAGTATGTGAAAGACTAAAGTCAAAGTAAATATGGATTTAGAATAGTAGTTATATTTTACTAACCAAAATACGAAAAAACCAGAATCGAAACCAACCCGATATCCTGATTGAACACCCTAATCCAAATGAAACCAAACTATTGTTTCATTCTCCAAAATATAATAAAAATAATAACTTAATTCAGCAAGTAGCGAATCTTATCTAGTATTTAATATATAAGTAACTTAAAAATACAGTATATTCTAATTATGTAAATATATATATAAACATGAAATTAATACCGATATGCGGTTGTGCATGCAAATCTAGTATGAGTTTAAAAGGACTTAGTATTTCATTAACTCCTGACGATTTACAAGAATTAAGGGAAACAGGTAGAAATATTAATAAGAATGTGATGAAGTTAAACGTCCATCCACATGAAAGTCAATCATGGTGAAAATAGACAAAAAGTTTTACCAAATATTCAATAATTTAAGTTTGAGTCCTTGAAAAGTTTTCGTCAACGATCATCAAAAGCTTTTCAATTCATCGTAGGAACAGTACTGTATGAAAGTTAGTCCGTGGTAACTGTCATACCAAAAGAAACAAAAATATATATAAATTACATTTTTTTTACTGAAAATACACATTTGTTCATAATTGGATTGACTTGTAAAAAAGATGACCTCACACACATACAAGTACGCAACACATAATACATAACATTGACTCATAGTCGTACCACAAACCCATTTGCATTTTCCACCAATTATAGAATTATCTTCTTCACATCACCTTTTGCCAATAATAATTAGCAGCTTTCTATTGGATTTTTCTGTAAAATATGTAAATGAGAAGAGAATATTAAAGTCTTTTGCATGTCCTGTTAAATGATACAGAACAAAAGCGTTAGGTAGCATTCACAGTTCTACGACGACCTTCATTTTCTCGTTTCTGTGTAAACGATTCAAATCAATCAACTTCAAACTCTTATAACCAAAGTTCTAATTTTTCCTTATATTTTGTTGACTAGTTAACAAAATTTTTGCTCTCAAAAATTCTAACTTTGGAACGTTGAAGCATTTTATTTGACTGCAATAATCTCAATTTAGTAGAGAAATAATTGAGAAGATGTAGCTAGCTAGAGTTCCCCACATCCATGGAATAGTTATTGTTACAAAGGTGCAAGGACCAGCTCTAGCATCCAAATAATTTGGAAGCTTTAAATCTTCTTTTTCTACTTAAAATATATTAGAAAATTGTCGTTTATACTTTCACATTATTATCGGCAGCTTTTAAACTGTAAGCTGGAATTTTGTTATTCATAGAAAATAAATCAACTAAATCTACATAAAACACATATGTTAATTAATCAAATCACTGATAGTCTATCATCCTTTTCACTCTCATTTGGCATTGAGAAACACTTAAGCTTATCGTAAGGTCCCTATTGATTTGTCCCTTTCAAAACTATCAAAAGTTAGTTCTTACGTATAGTCAATCATCAAATCATCTATAAACTTATAATATGTATATCTATCAGATACTCCTTATATACTATATTTAATAAAGTAGATATATAGCTATTTATACACATAATATATAGGACAAAATCCGAACTAAATTATGTATTTGTTCTTTAAAATATAAATTAGTTGAATTAATTTGTAGTATTATATATAAGCACATTATTGCGTGAATTAGTTATGCATGCATTTATTAGACAAGACAGTATACTTACCAGTTATAGATGATATATAGATAGACGACGTCTGAAGTCATTAGCAAGCTCGGAGATATACTTCATGAGTTTAGTGTCATCCTTATCCATCATTTACGGTTGATTAATGATTTACTAAATAGCAAGAGTAGAATACATGATGTAAACATAGTGGAATACAAGGTACGATTCATGTAGAACAAATACGATAATGTACATTGTAGTTAATTAGTATAGAACTATCGGGGCAGAAAAAATATGTCAACGCGGTGATAGAAAAATTGTATACGAATGTATCTAATTTAAAGAAGGAAAATTCCATAAAAATACTCCAAATAAATTTTGTTAAGTTTTTTAATATCCAGTTTTTCTCGCTATCCACTTTAATACTTCAACTAATTATTTTTTCCGTTTTAACATATAAACTTTTAATACCCAAACTATTTTTATTTTAATCAAAAATATTAATAAGTTTCAAACGAAATTTAAAAAAAAAATCTAAGAAATCTAAGAAAAATATTCTAAATTCCTACTTTTATTTTAAATTATCGGAAAAAAATTAACTCAATAATGGAAAATATTTTATATTTATAAAAACTTAATTTTGATAGAAAAATAAATAAATTTGTTTTCTATTCCCAAAAAGAAACCAAATTTGATATTTAAAAATTAAAATTTCTATTACAAAATTTAAGATTATCCACAATTTAGTTACTTTTATTTCTAAGACTTAAAATAAAACTAGAATTTTAAATATTTTGTGAATTTTAGAGATTTTTTAAAACAATTATTTGAAACTTCTTAATATTTTTGATTAAAATAAAAACAATTTGTGTATTAAAATGAGCACCGTTTTAAAAGTTTGTGTATTAAAATGGGAAAAATAATTAGTTGGGGTATTAAAGTGGGTAGCAAAAATATTTTGGATATTAAAACGCTTAACAAAATTTAGTTGGAGTATTTTTATGGAATTTTTTCTTTAAGGAATTAACCAACTTTAGGATGAAATGTTTAGGAAAAAAACTTTTAGGATGAAACAAAGAGTGACCAAAACATTCACAAAGAGAACATATGTACATATTTCTCATATTAGTTTAGTTCTATTTACCATATATCGCTCATATATATAGAAACTTATCGTCATGTAATTTTTCATGACATTTAGCAAAGAGATAGGAGAGAATATACAAATTCTTTAATTTTTATTTGCTCTCACAAACACCAATTGATATTTCAAACTAGTATTAGTCTCCTAATTCCTATTTCAGCAGGTTCACCTTCATTTATTTAATACATAACGAACTACATTACTTTTGACCCCAAAAAACCCAACTACATTACTGTCGCAGAAAAACTAGAGTTCTGCAGATGATTGAACCGTTAATTAAGTATTGTAGTTGGTTTCAAATATCCTCGATTATATATTGCAATAGCCTGGGTTATTATAATAAATTTTAATCTACAACAACAAAAACTATAAAACTAAGCATAAATAAAATTAACATTATTAGACAAACCCCATTGAACTAGTTAGCTGGCTTAACTTTTCGTAAGTTTTACACATCAAAAAGGTTTATAAGTTATAACTTATAACACATGCATGCGGTTTTTTTTTTTGCTAACTTCACACATGCACATGCATGCAGTTGCACAAACAAATAAGTTATATGATATAGTATAGTTTTTTGGTACGAATGTTAAATTTGCAATAATATAGTTTCTTCCATTTGCGTTCTCAAATTCAAATAACATGTGCTATATAACCTTAATTTAAACTAATATGATTATTGACTGCCGAAAATAACAATCGAAAATAATTCAAAATGTAATACAGTAAAATTGCATGAAGAACTTTTGTTACACAAGTATAATGTGTAAAATAGTTTCTACTTGCATTCTTTTTTATATAACCTTTTAATACCTATATGTAAGCTTCCTTAGAATTATTGAGAACACAAGTGTTATTAGCTTTGTTTCCGAAACTGACGAGTGGGTGAGTGGTGACGTCGCGTCGTTGAATCTTCTTTGATGATTACATAAGATGGATCCCACTATTTTCTGTCAATTTAGGTTTGGCATTATCATTACGACATTATCCATGCACATACCAAATCAGACAATTTATTATTTTCTCCTAATAATTAAAAATGGCATTTGCCCCAAAAAATAACAACGAAAAATATTGTTCAACAGTTAACACACACGAAAAAATATTATATATGAAGTTTAAAAGTAAGTATATCAAAAATAAGTTTGATTTTTATTTTGGCATTGTATTTTTTGTCGCAAAGCATCTCAAATTTCTTGCTGGTTTTTTGTCGATACATGATTGTATGAGTATCACTGGACTTTTAGTTATATAATTATAAATTTATCATGCATAGACATAAATAAAAACTGTATTAAATAGTTACTTCATAACATCTATGGTGGTGATTGGTAAAAATAAATAAAAAATAAAATGTAAATGAAAAAGTGGCCAGAAAAAACAAAACAAATGGTAGGAGGAGAGGAAATAAGAGAATTAGAGTAAATATATTTTTCTAGTAAATATCAAAATAAATTTTAGAATGTTTTTTTGTCTGCACAGTAAATGACTGAAAAGGTGAAAACCTTCATTTCACCTAATAGGAAAAGATTTAGCTGAATTTAGAGTAAATTTATTTATTTACTCTATTGATACTAAATCACCCTATATACTTCATGTCTCTTTCTCAAAATAATAAAAATAATCTATACTTCATGTCTCGTGATGAAAATCAGTTACGAACTAGTTATACGCGGTTTAATTTCGAAGGTTACAGTGTTACACTTTCTGCTGCCCAATAAAAACGATTGGTTTTTTTTTTGGACCAAAATAAAAACGATTGTTAAACAAAACATAAATGAGTGTTAAACTTGCATGCATATAGAATATCCTACATACCTAGAATATACTAATATATTGATATGATTAAAAAGCAGGAATGATTGTGAATACTTCGCACAGTCTGGCAATTTTAAAGCTCTTACCCTTCGTTGCTTCACTCTTAAGGTTTGCGTTTAAAGAACTAACTTCATCTATATGTGGCATACCACTGTAAATTAATCATAATTTTTGAAAAAAATGTTTACTTGGTTGCATACATATATATAGTATGTCTTAATTTTTGACACAAATAAAATATTGCAACCAATAAATAAATAAATCGAAAATATATGTATTGCTTACGCTGAAGAGCATTTAGCTCACTAATTACGGTTACAATAGATCAATAAGATTAAGCTTGGTAGAACATCAAATGTTCTGAAATATCACAAAACTTGAGTCACTAATTATCATATGGAAGAATTAGGTACTGTTTTATTATAAAATAAAGGTTAATTAATCCTTGCTCAAAAAAAAATAAAAGGTCAATTAATATGGATGCATTCTAATATTTATGAAATAAATTACAAGGTTTCGTGAGCATTATTCACTGGAATATCATCTTGCTCGAAACATAAGAGTCGTGTAGTAACAAGAAACAAAATAACAACAAAATGTGAACATTCCAATGTTAGTATATATATACGCATGTATCAGTAAGCTACTACTACTACAACAGCTCACAAATCATTAAACCTAACATGGTTTCATCATCAGCAATATCAAATCATAGGATTACCAAAACACTAATTACTTTACTCATCTTAAACTTCTTATACCTATTTCAAACCACTTCAGCTGTAACCAAAACCAATTCCTACTCCCACTTCCAAGATTCTCAAGACATCAAAGCTCATCATCATCAAGAACCAAACAAGGGTTCCTCGCATCGGTCCAAGAGAGTATGAACCATGCCCTCCGGGCTCGTTCTCTCGCCTTCAACCTCACTCTTTCTCATCGAACAGCAGAACTCCACATAGTCGATCCCATCCACGACTGCCTTGAGCTACTCGACGACACAATTGAAATGTTGTCTCGCATCACTTCAAGTGATGACGAAGAAGATGTTCACACATGGCTAAGCGCAACACTCACGAACCAAGACACTTGTGAGCAGAGCCTCCAAGAAAAATCCAACTCTTATAACCACGGAATTGCGATGGATTTTGTCGCAAAAACCTATCAGGTTTACTTACTAACGTACTTGAGTTGTTCGTATCCGTGAAGTCTAAACCCCAGAGGCTCTTGTCGGAACATGAGCATTTTCCGAGGTTTGTTACTTCGTCGGGAGGACCGGAGGCTTCTAGAAGCTCCGGTGGAGGAACTGAAGATTGATGCCGTGGTGGCTGCAGACGGAAGTGGAACCCACAAGACCGTAGGAGAAGCGTTGTTGGCTACTTCATTGGCGAGTAGTGGGGGAAGGACCGTGATTCACTTGAAAGCTGGGACCTATAAGGAGAACATTAACATCCCGACGAAGCAGAAGAACGTTATGTTAGTTGGTGATGGGAAAGGCAGAACTGTCATAGTAGGTAGCAGAAGTAACAGAGGCGGCTACACTACTTACAAGACTGCCACCGTCGGTAAGATATTATTATTCAATGATTATATAAACTCTTTCCATTCCATAAAAATAAATATTTTATAGCAAAAAATGTTTATAAATAAATTTTATGATTACTATTAATTTATTAATATTCTTAAGATTAAACTAAATTTTTTATAAAGGTTATAAAACCTGTTATTAGTTTAATTTTATTAAAAACTGACAATTATAGAAAACAAAGTATTTATAATACAAATTAATGTATTTTACATATGTTTAAAACATATATCTATCATTAAATATGTGTGTGTTTGAATTTAAGGAACTAATATAATTGCCACAAATAAAAGATAACTATAAGTCTTTTGAATTTTGATGTATTGATTTTTGAGGTTTAGAAAATATATAAATCAAATGAAATAAGTGTTTTTTTTTTCCTTTTAATAAAGTTTTAAACAAATTTAAGAAAATTGAGTTTTGATCAGCTTTTTGTACGGTTTATTTTCTTAACGATTTTGTTGGTACAGCTTAATCAGATTCAGACCGGTTAGCTAATTTAGTTTTGTTATGTCTTTTAAAAATTTTGGAAGCTGCTATGGGAGATGGGTTTATAGCGCGCGACATAACAATCGTGAACAGTGCTGGACCCAGCTCAGAGCAAGCGGTGGCCCTCCGTGTCGGAGCAGACAAATCCGTCGTGTACCGATGCTCCATCGAAGGATACCAAGACTCACTCTACACGCACTCTAAGCGACAATTCTACCGAGACACAGACATCACTGGAACCGTCGACTACATATTCGGAAACTCCGCCGCAGTGCTCCAGTCCTGCAACATCGTCGCCCGTAAGCCCTTATCGGGTCAGACAAACTTCGTGACGGCGCAAGGGCGGAGCAACCCGGGTCAGAACACCGGAATCTCTATACAGAACTGCAAGATCACGGCGCAGTCGACGACTTACCTTGGCCGGCCGTGGAAAGAGTATTCAAGAACGGTGGTGATGCAGTCTTTCCTCGACGGGTCGATTCACCCGTCGGGTTGGTCTCCTTGGTCGGGTGGTTTCGGGCTTAAAACTCTGTTTTACGCGGAGTTTGGTGTCTACTTGAGCATCAGGTATACCTTGCTGGAAGATCTTCTCAACAGAATCGAGAACACTCTTGCATTCTCTTGCAGCCTCTGCAAATTAAAAACCTGTAAAGAAAGTTTTACCTGGATTTATTTTTTTTGTTAAATTAAAAAGGGGGACATTACAAAGAATGTTGAGCGTTTTTTGCAGCATGCGAAATTAAGAACCTTTTACTAATGGCTTTCAAATAGACAAGGCCAATCTGAAATATTTGAGCCAAAGCCGAACCCCACACCAAAATATATACATATAATCCTCCTGAGAATCGAGAACCAGAGTTGGTGAATCCAAAACGCCTAGTCTAACTATCTATTTTCATTGAAGCAAGGCCTAAACATGAAGTTCGGAAGCCCATATAGATGACCAGGGGACTCCATCTCATGCATTATTACATCTTTATCGAAGTTATCAATTATAGTTTTTCAAATAAATATTTAATTTATGAGCATATCAAAAACTTGAAAATATGTCAAATTCTCAAGTTTATATTTAATATATATTTAATATTTGGCAGATTTTAGTTTGGAAATATTTGGTGTAAATGGACTTAGTAATTCATAAAACTCCTAACGATATACAAGAATTACGAGGAATATCTAGAAATTGTTAATAAGAAGAGAAATTGTCACAAATAACACTTTTCCAATACTACTTTTCATTTATACACTAACCAATTATACACTTAGAATTTTAATAACAAAAAGACCATTATACCCTAATTAATCAAACATAAACATAAACACCTATTTCTTCAGCGACATCCCAAATTGAACAAGGAGATCGGAGGCACACGAGCAAGGTTCAGGGGCACGGTGGTGTTTGAGGAATTCAGCGCCGTCACGGGAAACACAGGCGCCGTGGTACGGTTTATATTTTCCCTTTTAACACGAAATCGATCTTCTCCTCCAGTTCAAACTCCGTCTCCTCTGATTCGCAGTCTCTTCTTCTTCGCCGGAGGTCATCATCTCCGTCGTATCTAGTCAGCCTGAACCGATTCGATTGGTTTTTAATCAGGTGATCCTTCTTTCTGTTCCGTTACGAATCTCGTTCCTCGAATTGGACTAGTAATCGTTGTGCATATTCTCTCTGGTTAACCTAGCTCCCACTCTTGTGATTATTTTGTGCTATATAGTTTAGTAATTGTGATTATTGTAGATCCGAGATGGGGGAAATTGATTTTAGAGGTCTCTTGTCACGATTGCATGCATGATCTGATTTCAAATTTCGATTATTTCTGTTGTAGTTTCTCAACGTGGTGTCTCTTTACATATTGGAACCGAGTAGCTACAGATGCATTTATGGTTTTTATTTTTAATCGTTGTGTTCATTAGATTCTCTATGATTCCTTGGCTGATATGAACCTGTTGAAGTACTGTTAGTTTCTGATTGTTGTGGTTTATGCTTGCTTTTACATCAGTTTTAATTTAGGTTTAGTTCTGTGTGCTTTTGCTAAGTTTGTTTAGTATTGACCTGGTTGATATAAACTTGTTGAAGTTCTGTTCGTTTCTAATTCTGAACTGTTGATATAAACCTTTCTATGTATGGCCAACGACACCTTCGGAAGTAAGCCATCTTTAATTTGCTCATGGTGATTTTTGAATGAGTGTCTCTGATTGACTCAGAGTCTTTGGTTATGGTGATTGAATTGTGTAGGAAGGATACCGTTTTCGTATCCGGAAGACGTACATATGAGGTTCATGAAAAACTACGGGAGAGTGGCGCATCATGCTCTAGCTTATGCGATGAATGATGAGTTCTCGAGGGTTTAGCATCAGCAGATGGAGTTTTTCTCTAGTAATCTCAGTGTTGATACTCTCAACCGTGTCAGAGGAGAAGTCAGCGAGGTAAAAGATTGTTTCTTTTTATAGTTCTAATGGAAAAGGCAGAACCTTTTGGCGAAAGTTTTCACTTGTGTGTGTTTGTTTACAGATTCGATTCGGTGATGGTGGAGAACATTGAGAAGATGATGGAGAGAGGTGATAGGATTGAGCTTCTTGTTGAAAAAACTGCAACAACGCAAGATAGTTCGTTTCACTTAGGAAACAGTCAAAGCGCCTACGCAGAGCTCTTTGGATGAAAAGCGCTAAGCTCTTGTAAGGGTCTCTCTCTGTCACTTGTAGGTGATAATAAGAACACCTAGTTTACAGATATGTTTCCTAAAACAGAGATGCATAATATATCAGCTGACTTGGAAGATTTTAATGTCTCTGTTTTGTTTTACTTATGATGTTTACACACCTCTTCTCAGGATACATTTAAGAGTCCGTATCATTAAAGTAAACTCATTTCTCGGTTCTCGAATGAAGCTGCTATTATTGTTAAAGATAATAAATAATTTGTAGGACTTTATAAATATTGTTAATCATTTATAGACGTTTAAAAGGTCTATAAATCACTTTTAAATGATTATAAATATTTATATGTTTGTAAAAGTCTACAAATCATTTGTAAATATTTAAAAATCATTTATAAATACTTTATAATGGTTTATAACCCACATATAAGGGTTTATATATCTTTTATAAAATTTTATAAATCATTTATAAGAGTTTATAAAGAAATGTATATGTTTTTATTAGACAATTTATAGATTATATATAAGGGTTTATAAATCTTTTATAAAGACATTTATAAGATTTATAAACATTTATAAATTATTTATAAATTATTTATAAATTATTTCTAATCCTTATAAATTATTTATAAATGATTTATAGACATTTATAAATTATTTTTAATTCTTATAAAGCCTTATAGACTGATTTAATAAACTCTTATAAATGAATTATACTTTAGTAATTTATTTAGAAAGCCCTATAGACTTATTTTATAAACTCTTATAAAGTCTTATTAATTGTTTTATAAATCATTATAAATAATCTTTTATTTCTTATAAATAATTTACAAACATTTATAATAGAATTATAGACAATTATAATAGTTTTATGAATATTTACTTCTAAAGTTTTGTAAAAATTTATAAACTCTTATAAAAGATTTATAAACTCTTGAAAAAGATTTATTAACTCTTATAAATTGTGCTATGAAGAATATTAAACTCTTACAATATTTTTATAAACCCTTATATACAGATTCATAAACTTTTATAAATATATTTATAAAACCTTATAAATGATTTATAAGTTCTTATAAATGGTTTTATAAACCCTTATAAGAGGTTTCCAACATTCAAGATAATATAGATTAGCTAGAGCTCAAGCTGCAGCAAGACTACCTTCCTTTCCCTTGTATCAGAACTTTGCAATTGATCAACCTTCTCGCTGGGAAGATAAGGGCCAGTTTCATCCATCCTAGGACCAACAGAGCCTCTCCCACGTTTGTTCCTGTCATATAAATGATGTTATTATCCTTATAAATAATTTTATAAACTCTTAAAATTCATCTAGAGCATTTGTAAACTTTTGATTATAAAATATTATAAACTGTTAGACAGATTTATAAACTCTTATAAATTGATTTATAGCCCTTTATAAATAGACTTGTGAAACCTTACAAAGAATTATAAAATTATACTAAAAGTTTTAAAATAATTTAATGTTATGCAAGATGATTAGTGATTCAATATATAGTTTTGCATGTTTTAAAAGTTTATAAGCGTTTATAAGCCTTTATAAATCTTCTAAACTATGAATAACAATTAAAAAGTTAAAGAAAAAACTTATAAAACATTATACATCATTATGAACATTTATAAAAGATTTTATAAATTCTTCACAAACTTCTATAAAATGTTTAAGACTCTTATAATAAATTTATAAACCCTTATAATGATTAATAACATGTATACAAAGATTTATAAACCTTTATAAATACATTTATAAACAATTATATTTTGGTTTTAAAATGTTTTAGTTTATAAATCTTCTTAAAATATTTATAATATGTATACAAAATTTATAATCCTAACAAATAATTGATTTTTGTTTGTAAATCATTTCCAAACCTTATAAATCATTTGTAAGCTATTATACAACGATTTTATATACCCTTATAAAATAATTTTATAAGCTGTAATAAACGATTTTATAAATCAGTACACTATGATTCATTCTATTAACATAAATACCCTTCTCAAAGTTATAAACTTTGTATGCTTATTAGTAAGAACCCCTGGGACCAAAGGTAAAAAGGCATAAACATCAAGATTTTAATATGTACTTGTAGAATGCTATCTAATAACACATGAGCTCAATGTAACTAGGACAACATCAAACCAAAATTTCATTTGGCAGCCTCTCTTAAGAATAAGATATCTGAATGAAGTGGTCATGGGTCCAATCAATGTGCTTGCGTGATTTACTACCAGACTGACATCTCTTGAGGCATTTTATTGAAGATTTTGGTGTACCCAGGCTAACCATATCCGTTGGCAGTAAACCAGACTCTGTTGCAAACGTTTTCACAAGCATTGGCAGTATGACTTTTGATTGTGTATGCTTAAGTTCACTCTGATTTAGTCTTCTTTCCACGTTTCTAACCCTAGTTGGATTCTTTTTGGTGTATATACATGAACCTGTTTGAAAAGAAAGAACAAACAAGAAACAGAGACTTCAGTTTTATATTGGCATTGATTAAACGGTTTCATAGATTATTTATCAGAGATGTTGTTACCTTGAGTAGCAATAGGACTCTCTATGAAATCCCATAAGCTGAAAAGGCCCATAAGAGACTGATGCAAATTGCAATAAGAATCTATAAAGTGTCAGACAAACGAAATTGTAACGTTCAAGAAGAGATTTTACATGTATCATAAGTGCATTGTGCACATTTATCCAGAATGCAGGCTTCTCCTCATGTTTCAACTTTTTTGAATCGACTTCCTCCAGTCTACTGATAAGCGATTTGCAAGAGCTTATTGAATCAATTGTAAAGCTCTTATAAACACTTCCATTTTGACACAAAGTGATTGATCCATCCTGTATAAAAAAATCATTCTAGTACACCACATAAATCAATCGTTAATCATCAATTTAGACATCTAGATCGACGTCATCTCTAGTAACCACTCGATTTAACAACTCATGAAACATCCATCACCAGAATCTTTACTTCACAGAAGAGAATCAGCCAGATTGGACGCTCTTGAGAATGGCAGATCGACAAGTACAATCCACCCTGCTGAGCCTGTGAACGATACAGCATCTGCCAGATCTTCTGATTTTGCTGACAATGATGAGTTAGATGAGCAGAGAGATGAGTCCTTGGACAGAAGGCAAGACCCAGTGCATTTTTCTTTTCACGTTCAATTATTTCTGGAGGAATTTAGTCGAACTAACTGCGTATAATTTCGTGACAGTAACGAAGCGCGAACAACGGTCCCAGCGGTATTCAGCTACGGACTTCGTTGAAACTGTTTCAAACAATGATGTAGGATTTGAAAGCGATGATGAAATTGTTGGGGAAGCAGTTTATGATGAAGAATATATGAGGAAGCGTAAACATAAGAATTCCCAATTCAAGTGGACGAATTCAAGCGTAAACATAATGATATTTTGTTAATAAGGCATATGTTCACAATTCAAGTGGGCCAATTCAAGCGTAAACATAATGATATTTTGTTAATAAGGCATATGTTCACAATTCAAGTGGACGAATTTTCTCTAAGACATGAGTCCTCCGATAAATTTTTTTTTCGCAAACCCTTATAAATGATTTATAAGTCTCCATAAAATGTTATAGGACTTCCTAAAATAATTACCTTTTGAAATTCTACAAATCCTTATAAATGATTTTATAAACCCTTATAAATGATTTTATATACCCTTATAAATGATTTTATAAACCCTTATAAATAATTTTAAATATTCCTATAAATAATTTATAGACTCTTATAAAAAGTTTCGATATATTCGTATAAATGATTTTCAAGACTTTATAAATGAATTATCTTTCTAAATTTTTACAAATATTTATAAATGATTTTATAAAACCTTATAAGTGATTTTATAAGGGTTTATAAATCATTTATATGAATATATAAAAAATATTAATAAAAGTTTACAAATGATTTCTAAATCTTCATAAATAATTTATAAACATTTTTAAATTATTTATAATCCTTATAAAGCCTTATAGACTAATTTTATAAACTATTATAAATGAATTATACTTTAATAATATATTTAGAAATCCTTATAAACTTTTTTGATAACTAATTATAAATAGATTTATGAACCTAATAAATGGTTTTATAAATCATTATATATGATATATAAATTGTTTTATAAAATCTTATAAATGTCTTGATAAACTCTAATAAATGATTTATAAGATTTTATAAAATACTATTATAGTTGATGTAAAGACCTCCAATTGATTTCTAAACTTGTATATACCTATATAAACCTTATAAATTATATACATACCCCTTATAAATTATTTATACCCCTTATGTATAACACTGTCAAAATCCAAACACTGTATTAACCACAAGATCTAACAAAGAATAAACAAATTTTATAAGTCTCTACAAATCTCTAATTTATAAATTTATAAACCCCTATAAGACTATATTTATAATCTTTTATAAAACGCTTCAAATTATTGACCAAGACACCGATTGGATAATCACTTTTGGATTGTCTAGTGGTTCTGTTCTAGCTTCATAAATCTTTGGAGGCAATCACAAAGATGTGCGAAATTCATTGCTATATAACTGCAAGACGAAATAAAAAGATGATGTTAACTTTTAATTCAGGCTTCAAGATCGATGCATACACATGTCAAGTTATTTATAAACCATTTATAAACACTTATAAATGACTTAAAAACCCTTATAAACCTCATAAATTGTTTATTATAATTTTATAAATGATATATAAACCTCTTATAATGATTATTTATAAATTCTTATAATGAGATAGTTGTTATACCAATTATGAAATTATATAAAAAATTATAAAATAATTTTTAAAAGCTATTCTTTTATAGTTTCTATAAATTATTTGTTCTTAACCGATTTACAAACACTTATAAATAATTATACACTTTTATTAATGGTACATTTGTTTATAGGAGTTTATAGATGATACACAAAACCTTTTAAATTCTTACAAAGGAAATATCAGTTTATATATACTTATAAAATTTTATAAAAATGATTTATAAGGTCTTATAAACTGATTTATTATTTATAAACTGATTAATGGTTCATAAGGTGATTTTTGAGGTTTTAAGTTAATTTAATATTTTTATTAACTACTTTTATTTTTATAAGTGTTAAAAACCGATTTATTAACCTTCTGATATTTTTCTAGCATAACATATATATTTTTAACAGCTCAAGAAGAGCCTCTTAGCCGTTTATATACCTTTTATAAATTCTTATAAAGCCTTTAAAATATCTTATAAACCTTTATAAATGGTTTATAAACTATGAATAAATATTTTTATAAATTTTTATAAACCTTTATAAATTATATCTTTATTATTTTGTTTTTATAAATCTTTATTTTAGACCCTTAATAAATATTTTAGAAACCTTTATAAACTTCTACAAATATTTATAAACCTTTATAAATGGTTTATAATCTCTTTATAAGTTCTTATTAACCTTATAAAATGATTTATATAACACTATTTACAAAATTTACATGTTTTATGAAACCTTAAGTTATTTAATATGGGAGTAAAATTAGTGTCAGCTTAGATTACAATTAGGTTTATAAAGTCTTATAAAACTAATTTTGTTTTCTTATCAAAGGATTAAAGTACAGACAAAAGATATTCTTTGTAAAGGCATAAACAAACAAATTGTTCATATACTCTTTATAAAAGGTTTTTAGACTCTTTATAAATGGATTATAAAATTTATATATTATTGTTATAAACTTTTAATTGTTTGCATATCCTTATAAATTATTTTACATACCTTTATTAATTGTTTTATAAGCCTTTATAAATCCTTATGTACTCTTATAAATGATGTAGATACTTCTAATTGGTTTCTACACCTATATAAATCCTTATAAATAGTATACTTACTCCTTATAAGTTATTTATAAACTTTCATAACATGCTTATAAACCCTCTTAAATAGTTTTACAAATATTTATAAATAGTTATATAAATAGTTATATGTGTTTTATAAATTTTATAGGGTTTCTCTATGCCACTCTTAATCAAAAAACTATGTAGCCACTTCCCTTGATGTAAAGCCGTGACAACAGTGCCGTATGTAACTTCATTACCCAAACAGAGTTTCCCCTCATCCAATTAAACACAGCCAACCCTTCTTCGTTTAAGCCGTTTTTCACATACCCAGCAATCATTGAAGTCCAGGAAACCACGTTCCTCGAGGGTATCTGAGTCGAACACTCTCTGAACTCTCGATCTCTCCACACTTAGCATAGATATCTACAAGACTTGTCAACACAATATCATTCATGATTCTTTTGGTAATAAAATGATTTGTAAATCTCTATAAATAATTTAATAAATCCTTATAATTTGTTTTATAGACCTTCATAAACTATTATTAATGAATTTATATACTCTTATAAATAATTATATAAGGATTTCTAAATTGTTATAAATATATCTATAAGCCCTTATAAAATATATTTATAAAACTTTAGAAAAGATTTATAAATCTTTGTAAATAGATTCATAAACTCTTATAAATAATTTTAAATAAATCTTATAAATGATTTATAGACCCTTATAAAAAGTTTCTATATTTTCATATAAATGATTTTTAAGACTTTATAAATGAATTACCTTTCTTAATATTTATAAATGATTTTATAAAACCTTATAAATATTTGGTATATTCTTATAAGTGATTTTATAAAGGTTTATAAATCATTTATAGGAATATATATAAACTATTGATAAAGGTTTATAGATGATTTCTAAATCTTTAAAATAATTTATAAACATTTATAAATTATTTATAATCCTTATAAAGCCTTATAGACTGATTTTATAAACTCTTATAAATGAATTATACTTTAATAATTTATTTAAAAGGCCTTATAGACTGATTTTATAAACTATTATAAAGTCTTATTAATTTTTTTATAAACCATTACAAATAATATTTTATTTCTTATAAATAATTTACAAACATTTATAATAGAATTATAGACAATTATAATAGCTTTATGAATATTTACTTCTAAAGTTTTATAAAGATTTATAAACTCTTATAAAATATTTATAAATTCTTGAAAAAATTTATTAACTCTTATAACAAGTCCAACATCGAGAAGAGCACGGAATGGCCTTCTGGTGTCAGTCGGCTCAACAGAGTAGTCTTCTCCAGTGGCCTATACATGAGAAATAAAAACGGTGCATCAGTTAACTCTAATCCAAACAGGGAAGAAGCAGACGCACAAAACAATAGCTATATATGTGCATTCAGTAACTCGTACCTCAGCGTTGCCCTCGTACTCAGCATCCATATCAAGCATCTGAAGGACACGGCGAGCCAAAAGGAGACCAGTACAATAAGCTGAAATAGAGAAACGTGAGATTCATAAGCATATTTGTAAACATAAATGAGAGATGGTTATCAAGCAGCTAGAAAGTGTTAATTTTTTCTTTACCAGCAGCATAGTTTGTAAGACCAGCTTTAAGGCCGTAACGAGGAAGCTCATGCGCATAGGCAGATGCAAGAACAATGTCACCGGTGATAGTGGCAGACAATATTTGAGCAGTGATGTCCTTGTTGGTCTATTAATACATGCAAAAGAACATTAACATAAATTAAGCCAACAACAGAAAAACAGAATTTACAAGGACAGAGAGAAGTAAAAAAAAACACTTACAAATCTGACGACATAGCGATACTTGGGAGTGTTATACTTATTCTTGTCCTGGTTAATGAGACGGATCCTTGCACGGTAATCAGTCTTTCCCTCTAAGAAACACATACAAATCAAATCAACTTCTTTTTGTTTTATGAGGACAAGAGAAGAAACATACATGTATGTATATACTGTAGATAACATACCACGCCTTCTCCTGAACTTGACTTGGTATCTCTTGAAGTAAGCCTGCTTCTTCTGTGGTTTCTTTTGAGCCTTTCGTTTTCTAGCTCCCGAGCCTTCCACATCTCATTGGTTCCTACCGCTCTGTTTGCTGTATTATGGTTGCTTTAGATTTCAAAACTGCACTTGTAACACTAGTAATTTAAAACCCACACAGAGGATTCATGTGCAGGAAGGCTGCTGCTAAACAGACCAAGATTAAGACAAAAAAGTAACAAAACACCTAACCTCATAGTATTGTAGCTTATTGCTTCCTGTAAGAGCGTCATCCTCTAGCCAAGAGATATCATCTTTATAGAACTCGTCTACAGCACCGTGGTCCCACCGAGAAGTTTCTTTTTTCGGTTCCTTTGATTCAGTCATAATTTCAACATAACCAACAACACTCACAAAGAGCAACCTCACATTCTCTTTAAAAAAAACTGATGATTACCTTTGATTCTGCACACTTTTGTGATAAACCTCGAGCTCGTTGCTCTTTGTAGGAGCATCGGACACAGGTTTGGAAAGTAACAGGTGAACCATTGGACGGATCCATCGCTTCAACCGTTATATAGTACATAGTAGCGAAGCAAACTCCTCGTTGGCTTTCTGTACACTCCTGAATTGTAGATTCGTCCCCTACACATAAAAACTGAGTCTTTTAAGATTATCCCCAAACAAGCCAACACCAAGAGAGTGAGAGGGTTAGTAACCTTGTCGAAGTTGTAGCAATGGAGTCCCACCTTGCTCAACATTACAGTCGAAGAGTGGATCCACGCTCTGTTTACTTTTTCGATTAGAGTAACCACAAAATCGAAATTTAAGAAATGTCGGCACAAACCAAAAAGAAATTAGATGCATACCAGTTGGGAATCTTGTACAGAAGTAGGAGTCGGTATTGTGAATCGCAAAGAATCGGTGGAATGAGAGATAGACGGTGGATCTCCGGTGAATAGGAGGCAGAGAGAAAGAAAAAAAAATCGCTAGAGAGAGAGAGGAAGAGAAGAGGATCACGAGAGAGATAACATTAGGGGTAGTATGATCTTTTGATCATTAATAAAAAGTGTATTTATGAAAATGACCCCATATTAGTGGTATACTTGAAATGTGATACTAAAAAAAGTGTAGAATTAAAATTTCCCCTAATAAGAATGTGATGAAGTCTTACTTCCATCCACATGAAAGTCAATCTTAGTGAATATGGACCAAAAGTTTCTAAATACCAAATGCTCAATAATTTAAGTTTGAGTCCTTCGTCAACGATCATCATAAGCTTTATCATAGCTCAGAACAGTATTGTATGAAAGTTAGACCATGACAACTTCGACAGCTAATAATTAAAAGTTCGTTTTCTCTCTCTTTTATTATAATAGATTACACATTTTTACTGAAAATACACATTTGTACATAACTGGAATGACTTGTAAAAAAGATGACCTCACATACAAGTACGCAACACCTAATACATACCACATACCCATTTGCATTTTCCACCAATTATAGAATTGTGTCTTCTTCTCATCACCTTTTGCCAATAGTAATTAGCAGCTTTCTATTGGATTTTCTATAAATATATGTAAATGAGAAGAGTATAAAAGTCTTTTGCATGTCCTGCTAAATGATATAGAACAAAAGCGTTAGGTGGCATTCACACTTCATTTTCTTGTTTCTGTGTAAACGATTCAAATCAATCAACTTCAACTCTTATAACCAAAGTTCTAATTTTCCCTTATATTTTATTGACTAGTTAACAAAAGTTTTGCTCTCGAAAGAAATTGTCGAACGGTGAAGCATTTTATTTGACTGCAACAATCTCCATTTATTAGAGAAATAATTGAAAAGATGTAGCTAGCTAGAGTTCCCCACATCCATGGAATAGCTACTGTTAGAAAGGTGTAAGGACCAGCTCCAGCATTCAAATAATTTGCAAGCTTCAAATGCTCTTTTTCTACTTAAAATATATTAGAATATTATCCTTTTTTACTTTCACATTATTAACGGCAGCTTTTAAACTGTAAGCTGGAATTGTTATTCATAGGAAACTAATCAACTAAATCTACGTAAAACACATAATTAATCAAATCACTGATAGTCTATCCTTTTCACTCTCCTTTGGCATTGAGAAACACTTAAAGCTTATCGTAAGGTCTCCATTGATTTGTCCTATTTCAAAACTATCAAAAGTTAGTTCTTACGTTTAATCAATCATCAAATCATCCATAAACTTATAATATTTATATCTGTCAAATACTCCTTATATACGATATTTAATAAATTAGATATATATATATATATATATATATATATATATATATATTTATACACATAATATATAGGACAAAATCCGAACAAAATTACGTATTTGTTCTTCAATATATAAATTAGTTGAATTAATTTGTGATATTATATATAAGCATATTATTGCGTGAATTAGCTATGCATGCATTTATTAGACAAGACAATAGACGACAAGACAATAGACTTACCAATTATAATTGTTATTGATAATATATAGATAGACGATGTCTCAAGTCATTAGTAAGCTCGGAGATATATATATACTCCATGGGTTTAGTGTCATCCTTATCCATGCTTTACAGTTGACTGATAATTTACTAAATAGTGAGAGTAATACATATACAAACATATATAGACAGTTCGTGAATAACAGATACGGTTATGTTCACTGTAATTAATTTATGTAGAACTATCAGCTATCGGGGCAGAAATATATCAAGGCGGTGACCGAAAAATTGTATTAGAAAGCTAACTAATATAATTATATATGAAGTATTAAGTAACTTAGGCTGAAACAAAAGTGACCAAAACATTCATATAGAGAGTTCATGTACATATTTCTCATATTATTTTGGGTTATATTTACCATATCTTGTACATAGTTCATGTACCTATATGTGAAGTTTCAACCTTGTTGATTGAGTGGTAAAAAAATGGAAAAAATACGCTTCAAATTTTAGCTATCTAATGCGTAAAACTAAGTTATATTATTCTTATACATCCATAAAATATTGACTTTTATTTTCGATCCATTTGTATAACCGCATATAAAATTTTATTTATGGGATGTACTTTCTGTTGAAGTTTAATCTGAATCATTCTATTGATAACTATGGCTGTGATTGTTTGTCACATGTAGCGAAATAGTTTAAGAGAGAAAGATTTTTACTCCTGATTCTGCTACTTTTCAACCAATCAAGTGGAAAATGTTTAAATCATTTTTCGGTGGTAACTATTCACAAATAGTAAAATGGTGAGTGCTTTTTCCTCTTAGGTTATGTGGTGAAAAAGTTTTGCGCTGTATTTAACTTTTTCTTCTTTTATTTACTCCATAATTTTTCCACTCATTCCCTCTATTTTAGTTACTCCACGTTACTCTAATAACAACCAATCAAACCCTATATATTCCTGAGTTAATCAAATATTTTTCAAATTATTGTTGTCACAAAAAAAAAGTTTCAAATTATTGAACACAAGTGTTATTTTTGTTCCCGAGGCTGACAAGTGGGTGAGTAGTGACGTCGCGTCGTTGAATCTTCTTTGATGATTACATAAGATGGATCCCATTGTTTTATGTCTATTTCTGTTTGGCAGTATCATTATCCATGCACAAAACAAAATCACACAATTTTATTGTTTCCCTTAGTAGTTAACTATGAAACACTTGCCAGAAAAACATTAAAACATATTTTTCAACAGTTATCACTAATACGAAGTTAAAATAAGTAGATAAATATTAAATCATTTTCGATTTTGTTCTTTCGGCATTTGATATATCTTAAATTTCTTGCTAGCTTTTATCAATTCATGTTTTTTTTTTTGAAACTAATATCAATATCATGTTTATACGAGTATCACTGGAATTTTTAGTTATATAATTATAAATTCATAATGCATATACATAAATAAATACCTTATTAAATTGTTTCTTCATGAAATTTACCCCCCCCCCCCCAAAAAAAAAAAGAACATATATATACACACACACTTCTTGATGAGTCGTTTGTGAAAAGTTAAGAACTAGTTATACGCGTTTTGCTTTAGAATTGAAGGTTCCACTCCCTCTTGGTCAATAAATAAATGAATGTTAACCAAAAACATACAAATGAATTTAACTTAATGTTACACTTTCATGCATATAGATCAACTATATAATACATAGTTAGAATATTCGCAAAAAAAAGAAAGCACACATATACATTATACAGAGGTCTATGATTAAAATCAGCAATGATTGTATATTACGCACAGTCTGGCAATTTAAAGCTTTTAAAGCCCTTATATACGGTTATACTTTGTTGCTTCACTATTAAGATTTGCGTTTAAAGAACTAATATGTCGAACACATTATAGTTCGTCTTTTTGACACATAAAAGATAAGGTACTTTTTTTTTTGATAAGTGATAAGGTACTTGTGAGTTGTGACTTCCTCTCTATCTCCTATTTCTAACCAACAAATAAATAAATCCAAAAAGTAAACATTAAGTTATTTAGATTAATAAAGATTAAGCTTGGTAAAACATCAAATGTTCTGAAATATCACAAAACCTTTGAGTCACTAATTAGTAATTATCATATGGAGGAAGATAATTTTTATTATACAATAAAGGTTAATATGGATGCATTATATTTATTTATGAAATAAATTACAAGGTTTTTGTAACATCCCGAGTTGTGATATGTGTAAAGGCTTAAGAGAATTGATTTGGCTACCTATGTCACCAAAGTTGACTTACCTTTTAAGACACATCACGAAAGAACTCGAGTTAAGCGTGATTGGTGGAGTAGTGGAAGGATGGGTGACCTATCGAGAAGTGATTCGCGATAGCGTGCGGAGTGAGCCAAAGCGGGGAAAGGTCGGTGGTGATTGCGGGGTTAGTAAACAATGATTTCGAGCCTTTGAATTATTAACGACCGACCGTCGGATGGGATGGGGCCACGGGCGAGAAGTGGCGTGGGTGGCCCATTAGCGTGGAAGTGACCGAGCGTTGATTTTGTGCGCGTTATTCATTGTGGTATATCATCTTGCTCGAAACTTAAAGAGTCGTGTAATAATAAGAAACAAAATAACACCAAAATGTGAATATTACAATGTTAGTATATATACACACGTATCACCAAGCTACTACCACTACAACAGCTCACAAATCATTAAACCTAAAATGGCTTCATCATCATCAATATCAAATCATAGGATTACCAAAACACTAATGACTTTACTGATCATAAACTTTTTATACCAAACTCAAACAACTTCAGCCGTGACCAACTCCAATTCCAACTCCCACTTCTCAAGATTCTCGAGACATCGAAGCTCATCATCAAAAACCAAACAAGGGTTCCTCGCATCGGTCCAAGAGAGTATGAACCATGCGCTCTTGGCTCGTTCTCTCGCTTTCAACCTCACTCTTTCTCATCGAACCGCACAAGTCCACGTGGCCGATCCCATCCACGACTGCCTTGAGCTACTAGACGACACACTTGAAATGTTGTCTCGCATCACTTCAAGTGTTGCGGATGAAGACGTTCATACATGGCTAAGCGCAACACTCACAAACCAAGACACTTGTGAGCAGAGCCTCCAAGAAAAATCTAACTCTCACAAACACGGAATTGCGATGGATTTCGTCGCAAGAAACCTCTCAAGTTTGCTGACTAACTCGCTAGAGCTGTTCGTATCTGTGAAGTCTAAACCCCGGAGGCTCTTGTCGGAAAATGAGCAGTTTCCGAGGTTTGTTACTTCGTCGGAGGAGCGGAGGCTTCTAGAAGCATCGGTGGAGGAGCTAAAGATCGATGCGGTGGTGGCTGCAGACGGAAGTGGGACACACAAAACCGTAGGTGAAGCGTTGTTGGCCTCTTCATTGGCGAGTAGTGGAGGAAGGACCGTGATTCACTTGAAGGCTGGGACCTATAAGGAGAACATTAACATCCCGACGAAGCAGAAGAACGTTATGTTAGTTGGTGATGGGAAGGGTATAACGGTCATTGTAGGTAGCAGAAGTAATGGAGGCGGCTATACTACTTACAAGACTGCCACCGTCGGTAAGATACAATATTCGATTAACATATCTCTATCCGTTTCATATAAATAAATGTTTTTTGTCTAAAAATATTTCAGAAACATAAATTTTATTTTTATAATTTATATTAAGTATTCTATTTGATAAAGTGTGAATTTAGAAAACTTTATAAAACTGATTAAATTACTGTCTATTTAATTTTATTGAAAATTTAATATTTAATATTTTTTAGAAAAAAATATGTATGTAAACATAAAAGAAACTATCTTTGTGAAACATATATAGTATGTGAAATAAAAGCTTAGGGCAAACGAATAGAAGGTAGAAACTAACATAGTTACAACTAATAAGAAAATAAAAATAAGTCTTTTGATTTTAGATTTTGAGATTTTTGGCTTTAGAAAATATAGAAATCAAATCAAATAAGTGTTTCGTTTTTTTTTTGTCATTTTGTCCTTTTAACAGAATTTTAAATTTTAATCAATTTTATTCGGTTTATTTTCTCCCTTGGTTAGATCTTCTTGTCATTTTAGTACGGTTTAAATTGGATTCAGACCGGTTAACAAACGGTTCTGTCTTTTTAAAAAATTGAAAGCTGCCATGGGGGATGGGTTTATAGCGCGCGACATAACATTCGTGAACAGTGCTGGACCAAGCTCGGAGCAAGCGGTAGCCCTCCGCGTCGGAGCAGATAAATCCGTCGTGTACCGATGCTCCGTCGAAGGATACCAAGACTCACTCTACACGCACTCCAAACGACAATTCTACCGAGACACAGACATCACCGGAACCGTCGACTTCATATTCGGAAACTCCGCCGCCGTGTTCCAGTCCTGCAACATCGTCGCCCGGAAGCCCTTGTCGGGCCAGACGAACTTCGTGACGGCTCAAGGGCGGAGCAACCCGGGTCAGAACACCGGAATCTCGATACAGAACTGCAAGATCACGGCGGAGTCGACGACTTACCTTGGCCGGCCGTGGAAAGAGTATTCAAGAACGGTGGTGATGCAGTCTTTCCTCGGCGGGTCGATTCACCCGTCGGGTTGGTCTCCTTGGTCGGGTGGTTTCGGTCTTAAGACTCTGTTTTACGGAGAGTTTGGTAACTCGGGTCCTGGATCATCGGTTTCGGGTCGGGTTAAATGGACCGGGTATCATTCTTCTTTAACGGTGAAGGAAGCGGAAGGGTTCACTGTCGCTGGTTTTATTGACGGGGCGATGTGGTTGCCGTCAACGGGCGTTAGTTTCGACTCTGGCCTTGTTAAGTGAGCTTAATTGTGATTAAGCTGGTATATGACAACTATCTTAACTGTGTTATAGTCATGAAAATTGAATTATGACTTGTGAGTAATACTGTGTGCAAAATATTCCCTTTCTATTATTTGTTCATCAAAATGTAAGTTAAGAAAAGGAGCCGAATAAAATTTGTTTATGTTGCAGGATTTTTACTAATTATTTCAAAATTGTTATATATATATATGCTTATATCTTAGATAGTCGTTTTAGTTTTTCTGTCTAGTTAGTGACTGCGAATAACTAGACATATTCTGGCAAAAAAACAAAAGAATAACTAGACACACATCTTGTAATTAGCAAGATATAAGAGTTTAACAATGTCTAATAACTATCATCTTTTCCCAAAAGAAACTTGTATACTGTTGTTAGTAAATTGTAAACCAGACAACGTGAGCTATATGGACTGAAACTATAGGTCATTGATAAGGCCTAAGCCCATCCAGTAATAGTTTTGATGCCTGCAAATAAACGATGATAGAAGACTTTGGTAAACCCGTACTCAAGACCTATAACACACTAACTAATCTTGGATTATGCTATTTTTGTTAACTTAATTTGTTCCTTTTCTTGATAATATTTGTCAAATGGTTGGTCTATCAATAAAGAATTTCTACACTAGTCCAAATTTCAATAATTTAAAAAAGTCTACATGCGATGGTTTTGAGTTTTTTCATGCATACGCCAGAAGTCTTTAAAAAAAAAAAAAAATCAAAATGTTGTATGATGCTGATGCAGCCTAGTTTGTGTATTACAGTGTGCACATGTTACAAATAAATGCGTGCTAGTAGTTCGCAATTTTTTTTAGCTAGAGTAGTTAAGTGTTTTTCTTTTCTAATATAGATTTATGAACACAATTCTCTTAAGAGTTTTGTTTTATTTCTCCTTGGTGTAATCGGGTAACTCTATTATATAAATATAGATCAGTTAAATTTTAATGTCAATCTATATTGCTCTTTTTCCCTAAGTAAGAGATAATGTAGAGAAATTTTGGCACCTTGGTTATTTGACTAATGTTAAATGCTCATTGACCATTGTCATATCATTGACAGTTTGATTATCACAGCCTTGGAAGTGGTTCCATTACTCAACATCAAAGTAGCTTATCTGGCTTGTTGCTACTGTTTACTTGCAATAACCTATTGGTCGAATGAACGGATTAATTATGATATATATATATATATATATATATATATATATATATTGCTTAACTATTTTTGAAACTGAATAATTCTGACCATATGGTTGGTCTATTAATTGCTAATTAATGTCATCGTAAATCAGTCCAAATTATATACTATGCAAAGATACTATGTATTCACCCAAAATATGATAGGGACTAGTTTGATTGATAAAGAAAAAAAGAAAAAAGATAGGGGCTAGTTTGAATATCATAGTGGACATGTTATGAACAAGTAGTTGTTGAAATACAATGAAGTAAACTAGCTCAATATTCTTAAAAATATAAGTAGTTAATTCGATTCGTATGTTTTGGTCTTGTGGACATGCAAGATGAAAAGTTTAAAATGCACTTATAGTTGTCAATTAGAGAATTTCTTTTACGATTTAGCCACTCTGATTTGGATACTACTACTAGTAATCTACATTAACACCATTCATAAACTTTCGGATATGTAAGCACTCGTTGAAAATTCTAAACGATGAAAATATATTAGTTTTATATTGTGTGAGAGCCTTATACCAACTAACCATAATTGAAGAATAGTGATTAGCAATAATTAATTAAAATTATAAATAAAAATAACAGATTTAATTAGGAAGTGGTCTTCGTTAGGAATTGGAGTATTAAAATCTTGCCTCTCTAACAATAGGCAAGATTGGCCCACTTCTTATTTTTACACGGTTCCGGTTTCTCAACAAAGACAATCAAGCAATGAACTTCTATTTGCATGTAGATGTGTATTAGGTATGTTGACATTAAATTTATCCCACGTGCAAATCTTTTTCAAACCTTTTGTTTCTATCCGCTTATTTAAAATTTTATAGGTTTTATAAGCTTTAGTTAGCATTACTATACATTCTACAGATTATTTGGACCGAAATAATGTGAAAATGTTTAATTAGTACAATCTTTCATATTTTGGGGTTTTAAACTTATAACATGCATGGTCTCTCTTCAAATTTTGTTTTTGACCCATACCTTAGCTTCTATCTGTTTTGTTTGAACTTTTAGTTGGTAATTCTTTTAAGCAATTTTGTTTTAACCACAATAATCATAAACATTTTTAATCACTCTTCAGGTTTCTTCAATTATAATGTACAATAGAGACGTTTCACCAATTTTTTTTGGTTAACAGTACTTTACAAATATAAACATACATGATACATTGTATTATTTGTGTTTGAAATTACTTTGACACTATCCTCCTGTCATGGTTTCCTTGGCTTGGCCCGTTTCATGAAACAAAAACAAATAATGAAAGAAAAGTAGCGCCGTCATGCTATTCACCGGAGAAAGCAATAGCGTAGCCACGTCAGCAATTACGGAGCAGATTCGCCCACAGTTATAACTTCAAGCTTAATCAGCCGTCTTCTTTTTTTACAAACGTAATAATAAAACAACCGACCAAAAAAGGAGGCCTCAGTTATAACGTAGTTTTTTTTTCCACACGTTTCTGGTTTTAAACGTGAATAACGATGTGTAACTCTTTTTCCAGTTTCACAGTTGTTTTCTTCTATTATATACTGGGTCAGTACCATTTGTTCTTTTCTATTTATTTTACATTTTTAGCTGAATATTTTTAAAGTTATCCCAACGACTAACTATTAATTACAGAAAATATGAATCGGAGAATCAAATAGAAACGATTGTGTATGCGTGTAGCTAATACTAATCAAGTAATTAAAGCAGAAATTAAAAGTTAAAGATAAAGATAAGAGAGAGGAATGTGGGGGTGGGTAAAGGCCATAGCCATGTGCCTTCATGTGGTGGTTGGCCCATTAGTGACCCCACACTACCACTTCTTAACCTCCTTCTTTAGCTAATCTCTGTTATTTAATTTAAATCTTATTATTCATTTAGTTAGACTCCTAATATCATTTTTGTGTCTCTAAATTATGATTTCCAGATGCTTAGTTACCTGATAAATTTTAAAAATTTCTTCTACGATATAGATGTATAATTTGAAACCTTATGGAAAACCTTCGGGACTGATTAAGGCAATTAATCAGTTTTGGAGTCTAATTTTAAAGAGTGATATGTGATAATTAACGATAAAACAAAATGTATATTTTTGGTATAACAAAACAAAATAATTAATGGCGTGCAAAATACGCCCGGCGGAAAAGCAGTAGCGAGAGAGTGATTAACACAAAAGAGATGGGACTAATGCTAAATTGTAGCCTTAACCAAAACACAAAATATTGTATTCCTCAAGTCTCTCTTCTCCTCTTCTTTTATTTTCTTTTGTTTGAGTTGTTTACTAAAGTTTGTTTATTATATAGCGTACATACAATGCTGGTGTCACCTAGTAATAAACTCGTGTCGCTGATCTTGCATGGTGAATATTGTTATATATATATATATATTTTTTTTGGTAATCATATTTTTATATTTTGATCACCTTTTGTCACGTTTTGTTTTTGTTGATGCGAGCGGCTATTACGTCTTTCGATACTCCCCCAACAAATCATGGTGACGTTGTTTTGTTCTCATTACTGTGTTACTTCGTATAGTTCAAACTCGGGATCGAATAAAAATCTATCGGTTGTTTTAAGAGTGATGGATTGTGCTGAATTTTGTTTATATGAGATTGGAAAGTAATAGAACTCAACTAGTTGATTTTTGGGGTTTTGTGCTAATTCTTTTCCAATAAAAATGAGCTTAGGCTTTTACTAAAAAGAAGAAGAGCTTAGATGGTTTCCAGAATCATTCCATACGTATCATCATTAGTTTTTTTTTGTTGTAAAATCATCATTAATTAATGTTAACATGAATGAATACATATTAGATAAGATATATATAGCTTACCTAATATTTATCATAATCGTCTCTATTAGCTGTTCACGTTAATTAATCCATACGCATTCGTCGCTTAAGTTAACCTTTTATAAAAACAAACAAAGAAACATAGAATGAGGTTGGAATTTTGTTCCATAATCTGATGCCTGCTCCTAATTGCTCCGTCTCCGTTTCCGTTTCTACAAAGGTATGAGCCAAACGGGCTTTAATTATTTTGCGTCTACGTAAACATCATCCAATTTTTTTCAAGTTTTTTTTGTAATCATTTTTAGTTGAAATACTAACATTAATGAATTTATAATTTTTCAATTTGGTCAAAATAGCCAAGTTCTGTTAATCTATCGGCATCACTCTTTTTTTTCAAGCCAAAACATTGCTTTCAACTAAATGTTCATTTATTATTCAAGACTTAAAAACCCTAGGTCTATATTATCATTATTTAATTAAATATATAATTTTTCTATATTAACTTCATATTTTATTTTTAAACTCTTAACTTAAAATGGTTTTAGACATCCTATTATCTTATAAGCTCAAAGTGGTCCCTCTTTTGGAAAAATTACAAAATAATCAGAATACAAGGAAGTTAAATGGAATTATAAGACATCTAATTATTGGAAAAATTCCAATTTTACTACAAATTTGATATTTTTAGATTTACTTTTAAATGATGATTATTTTCATAAATATCCTAAATCTGTGATGAAAAAACTAAACTAACCCTCTTAAATTATTTAAAAATGTTTAATAATCATTCATAAAAGTTTATAAACCCAATCTCACACCATAAATATTAAATCTTAAAAAATAATCACTAAATTTTAAACTCAAATGTTAAAATAGTTTTGATCAAAATAAATTTTTGAAAAGTGATAGCCAAGTTATAGTATTTCAAGCAATTTTTCCTAATTATCGACTAATAAACATTTTAATAGTACGCTAGACCAGACGGATCTTCAAAAATTTGAACTAGTTTCTCATATCCTATTAATTAAAGCCCCAATGTAGGATTTTATTATTTTATTTTGTCACAAATGAAGAAAACTACCACTTAATTATTACTGACGAAAACTACAAATGAAGAAAACTACCACTTAATGACCGGTCATTTATAAAGCTCCTAAATTCAATTTATCAAAGCTAACTAACGCACCTAATTCTCTTCATCTCTTCGTGAATTTCTTTTCAGTTCTAGTCATATATAGGACATGAAATAATAAATATCTTATAAAGTTTACACTTTTAGGTTCACATATAGTTGAACTTGTAGAAAGAATTTGAATAGTTGGTGTTTTGTGACATAAGAGAACCATCATTGTAAATGAAAAGTTAATTATAAGGAAAACTAAACAATATATTTCTCTCTCTCTCTCTCTCTCTCTCCGTTATTTATTAGCCCTAATATTGTGTCATTCTCAAAAATGTTTTATAAAGGTTCTCAACTCAAGATCTTCTTTTCTCAAAGAACTCAAACAATGGCCTCTGGAGACAACCCCATAAACACAGACGTCCCTGAAAAGGATGTCTTTGCCCTCCACTTCCTCCAAACCCTCTCAAATCTCAGTTCTCCAGACAAAACAAGCGATCAAGTCAAGAAAATCAAGAAGGCTGCGTATGTGTCCATGGCCAGAGCAGCCGGAGGTACTGATCGGCTGTGGAGTAGAGCCCTCTTACACCGAGCCGCCAGAAGAAACAACAAGAACGTAAGATTTCCTAAGAGGAGGAAGAGGGTGACGTGGCTAAGGAAGAGAACTAACCGGAGACATCCAGTGGAGGAGGCAGCGGCGGAGAGGCTGAGGAATCTTGTTCCGGGAGGCGGAGAAATGGAGACTTCAAAGTTGATGGAAGAGACGGCTCATTACATCAAGTGCCTTAGTATGCAGGTCAGGGTCATGCAGTGTCTCGTTGATGGCTTGTCTTCTAAATGATTATCAATAATCATCATCATCAGTGATGCATATAAAGATATACGACACACATATATAGTATTGGAATGGAGTGATCATGATATGTCTACATATTCTTAATTATATGTATACATACTTGTAAGATAGGATATTTGCATACATGAAATGTGTGGATATGTATCAGTCGATAAGTACAAAATATTTTTTTTAGAATTTTGATAATATAGGGGATCTTATATTTGTCATGCTATGGGTGTTTAAATTGGTATTGCTTGGTATATGAAAAAGGTTATAAAAATTAGGGTTTGGGAACTCGCAGTTGAAGCTACTGTTGGCTCGTCTTGATTGTAATTCATGAATGATGTTTACAAAATAACCTATAGTTGCATTATAATTTTTAACTATCATAAATCTACATAAAATAAATAATAAAATCTACATAATAATTTATATAGCTTATTGAATTTTTACTTTTTGACAAAGATGATTGTTAATGTATTAGAATCACTCTTTTTTTTTCAAGCCAAAACATTGCTTTCAACTAAATGTTCATTTATTATTCAAGACTTAAAACCCTAGGTCTATATTATCATTATTTAATTAAATATATAATTTTTCTATATTAACTTCATATTTTATTTTTAGCTGAATATTTTTAAAGTTATCCCAACGACTAACTATTAATTACAGAAAATATGAATCGGAGAATCAAATAGAAACGATTGTGTATGCGTGTAGCTAATACTAATCAAGTAATTAAAGCAGAAATTAAAAGTTAAAGATAAAGATAAGAGAGAGGAATGTGGGGGTGGGTAAAGGCCATAGCCATGTGCCTTCATGTGGTGGTTGGCCCATTAGTGACCCCACACTACCACTTCTTAACCTCCTTCTTTAGCTAATCTCTGTTATTTAATTTAAATCTTATTATTCATTTAGTTAGACTCCTAATATCATTTTGTGTCTCTAAATTATGATTTCCAGATGCTTAGTTACCTGATAAATTTTAAAAATTTCTTCTACGATATAGATGTATAATTTGAAACCTTATGGAAAACCTTCGGGACTGATTAAGGCAATTAATCAGTTTTGGAGTCTAATTTTAAAGAGTGATATGTGATAATTAACGATAAAACAAAATGTATATTTTGGTATAACAAAACAAAATAATTAATGGCGTGCAAAATACGCCCGGCGGAAAAGCAGTAGCGAGAGTGATTAACACAAAGAGATGGGACTAATGCTAAATTGTAGCCTTAACCAAAACACAAAATATTGTATTCCTCAAGTCTCTCTTCTCCTCTTCTTTTATTTTCTTTTGTTTGAGTTGTTTACTAAAGTTTGTTTATTATATAGCGTACATACAATGCTGGTGTCACCTAGTAATAAACTCGTGTCGCTGATCTTGCATGGTGAATATTGTTATATATATATATTTTTTGGTAATCATATTTTTATATTTTGATCACCTTTTGTCACGTTTTGTTTTGTTGATGCGAGCGGCTATTACGTCTTTCGATACTCCCCAACAAATCATGGTGACGTTGTTTTGTTCTCATTACTGTGTTACTTCGTATAGTTCAAACTCGGGATCGAATAAAAATCTATCGGTTGTTTTAAGAGTGATGGATTGTGCTGAATTTTGTTTATATGAGATTGGAAAGTAATAGAACTCAACTAGTTGATTTTTGGGGTTTTGTGCTAATTCTTTTCCAATAAAAATGAGCTTAGGCTTTTACTAAAAAGAAGAAGAGCTTAGATGGTTTCCAGAATCATTCCATACGTATCATCATTAGTTTTTTTTTGTTGTAAAATCATCATTAATTAATGTTAACATGAATGAATACATATTAGATAAGATATATATAGCTTACCTAATATTTATCATAATCGTCTCTATTAGCTGTTCACGTTAATTAATCCATACGCATTCGTCGCTTAAGTTAACCTTTTATAAAAACAAACAAAGAAACATAGAATGAGGTTGGAATTTTGTTCCATAATCTGATGCCTGCTCCTAATTGCTCCGTCTCCGTTTCCGTTTCTACAAAAGGTATGAGCCAAACGGGCTTTAATTATTTTGCGTCTACGTAAACATCATCCAATTTTTTTTCAAGTTTTTTTTTGTAATCATTTTTTAGTTGAAATACTAACATTAATGAATTTATAATTTTTCAATTTGGTCAAAATAGCCAAGTTCTGTTAATCTATCGGCATCACTCTTTTTTTTTTCAAGCCAAAACATTGCTTTCAACTAAATGTTCATTTATTATTCAAGACTTAAAAACCCTAGGTCTATATTATCATTATTTAATTAAATATATAATTTTTCTATATTAACTTCATATTTTATTTTGTCACAAATGAAGAAAACTACCACTTAATTATTACTGACGAAAACTACAAATGAAGAAAACTACCACTTAATTATTACTGACGAAAACTACAAATGAAGAAAACTACCACTTAATTATTACTGACGAAAACTACAAATGAAGAAAACTACCACTTAATTATTACTGACGAAAACTACAAATGAAGAAAACTACCACTTAATGACCGGTCATTTATAAAGCTCCTAAATTCAATTTATCAAAGCTAACTAACGCACCTAATTCTCTTCATCTCTTCGTGAATTTCTTTTCAGTTCTAGTCATATATAGGACATGAAATAATAAATATCTTATAAAGTTTACACTTTTAGGTTCACATATAGTTGAACTTGTAGAAAGAATTTGAATAGTTGGTGTTTTGTGACATAAGAGAACCATCATTGTAAATGAAAAGTTAATTATAAGGAAAACTAAACAATATATTTCTCTCTCTCTCTCTCTCTCTCTCTCTCTCTCTCTCTCTCTCTCTCTCTCTCTCTCTCTCTCTCTCTCTCTCTCTCTCTCTCTCTCTCTCTCTCTCTCTCTCTCTCTCTCTCTCTCTCTCTCTCTCTCTCTCTCTCTCTCTCTCTCTCTCTCTCTCTCTCTCTCTCTCTCTCTCTCTCTCTCTCTCTCTCTCTCTCTCTCTCTCTCTCTCTCTCTCTCTCTCTCTCTCTCTCTCTCTCTCTCTCTCTCTCTCTCTCTCTCTCTCTCTCTCTCTCTCTCTCTCTCTCTCTCTCTCTCTCTCTCTCTCTCTCTCTCTCTCTCTCTCTCTCTCTCTCTCTCTCTCTCTCTCTCTCTCTCTCTCTCTCTCTCTCTCTCTCTCTCTCTCTCTCTCTCTCTCTCTCTCTCTCTCTCTCTCTCTCTCTCTCTCTCTCTCTCTCTCTCTCTCTCTCTCTCTCTCTCTCTCTCTCTCTCTCTCTCTCTCTCTCTCTCTCTCTCTCTCTCTCTCTCTCTCTCTCTCTCTCTCTCTCTCTCTCTCTCTCTCTCTCTCTCTCTCTCTCTCTCTCTCTCTCTCTCTCTCTCTCTCTCTCTCTCTCTCTCTCTCTCTCTCTCTCTCTCTCTCTCTCTCTCTCTCTCTCTCTCTCTCTCTCTCTCTCTCTCTCTCTCTCTCTCTCTCTCTCTCTCTCTCTCTCTCTCTCTCTCTCTCTCTCTCTCTCTCTCTCTCTCTCTCTCTCTCTCTCTCTCTCTCTCTCTCTCTCTCTCTCTCTCTCTCTCTCTCTCTCTCTCTCTCTCTCTCTCTCTCTCTCTCTCTCTCTCTCTCTCTCTCTCTCTCTCTCTCTCTCTCTCTCTCTCTCTCTCTCTCTCTCTCTCTCTCTCTCTCTCTCTCTCTCTCTCTCTCTCTCTCTCTCTCTCTCTCTCTCTCTCTCTCTCTCTCTCTCTCTCTCTCTCTCTCTCTCTCTCTCTCTCTCTCTCTCTCTCTCTCTCTCTCTCTCTCTCTCTCTCTCTCTCTCTCTCTCTCTCTCTCTCTCTCTCTCTCTCTCTCTCTCTCTCTCTCTCTCTCTCTCTCTCTCTCTCTCTCTCTCTCTCTCTCTCTCTCTCTCTCTCTCTCTCTCTCTCTCTCTCTCTCTCTCTCTCTCTCTCTCTCTCTCTCTCTCTCTCTCTCTCTCTCTCTCTCTCTCTCTCTCTCTCTCTCTTTATAAAACAAACAAAGAAACATAGAATGAGGTTGGAATTTTGTTCCATAATCTGATGCCTGCTCCTAATTGCTCCGTCTCCGTTTCCGTTTCTACAAAAGGTATGAGCCAAACGGGCTTTAATTATTTTGCGTCTACGTAAACATCATCCAATTTTTTTTCAAGTTTTTTTTTGTAATCATTTTTTAGTTGAAATACTAACATTAATGAATTTATAATTTTTCAATTTGGTCAAAATAGCCAAGTTCTGTTAATCTATCGGCATCACTCTTTTTTTTTTCAAGCCAAAACATTGCTTTCAACTAAATGTTCATTTATTATTCAAGACTTAAAAACCCTAGGTCTATATTATCATTATTTAATTAAATATATAATTTTTCTATATTAACTTCATATTTTATTTTTAAACTCTTAACTTAAAATGGTTTTAGACATCCTATTATCTTATAAGCTCAAAGTGGTCCCTCTTTTGGAAAAATTACAAAATAATCAGAATACAAGGAAGTTAAATGGAATTATAAGACATCTAATTATTGGAAAAATTCCAATTTTACTACAAATTTGATATTTTTAGATTTACTTTTAAATGATGATTATTTTCATAAATATCCTAAATCTGTGATGAAAAAACTAAACTAACCCTCTTAAATTATTTAAAAATGTTTAATAATCATTCATAAAAGTTTATAAACCCAATCTCACACCATAAATATTAAATCTTAAAAAATAATCACTAAATTTTAAACTCAAATGTTAAAATAGTTTTGATCAAAATAAATTTTTGAAAAGTGATAGCCAAGTTATAGTATTTCAAGCAATTTTTCCTAATTATCGACTAATAAACATTTTAATAGTACGCTAGACCAGACGGATCTTCAAAAATTTGAACTAGTTTCTCATATCCTATTAATTAAAGCCCCAATGTAGGATTTTATTATTTTATTTTGTCACAAATGAAGAAAACTACCACTTAATTATTACTGACGAAAACTACAAATGAAGAAAACTACCACTTAATGACCGGTCATTTATAAAGCTCCTAAATTCAATTTATCAAAGCTAACTAACGCACCTAATTCTCTTCATCTCTTCGTGAATTTCTTTTCAGTTCTAGTCATATATAGGACATGAAATAATAAATATCTTATAAAGTTTACACTTTTAGGTTCACATATAGTTGAACTTGTAGAAAGAATTTGAATAGTTGGTGTTTTGTGACATAAGAGAACCATCATTGTAAATGAAAAGTTAATTATAAGGAAAACTAAACAATATATTTCTCTCTCTCTCTCTCTCTCTCCGTTATTTATTAGCCCTAATATTGTGTCATTCTCAAAAATGTTTTATAAAGGTTCTCAACTCAAGATCTTCTTTTCTCAAAGAACTCAAACAATGGCCTCTGGAGACAACCCCATAAACACAGACGTCCCTGAAAAGGATGTCTTTGCCCTCCACTTCCTCCAAACCCTCTCAAATCTCAGTTCTCCAGACAAAACAAGCGATCAAGTCAAGAAAATCAAGAAGGCTGCGTATGTGTCCATGGCCAGAGCAGCCGGAGGTACTGATCGGCTGTGGAGTAGAGCCCTCTTACACCGAGCCGCCAGAAGAAACAACAAGAACGTAAGATTTCCTAAGAGGAGGAAGAGGGTGACGTGGCTAAGGAAGAGAACTAACCGGAGACATCCAGTGGAGGAGGCAGCGGCGGAGAGGCTGAGGAATCTTGTTCCGGGAGGCGGAGAAATGGAGACTTCAAAGTTGATGGAAGAGACGGCTCATTACATCAAGTGCCTTAGTATGCAGGTCAGGGTCATGCAGTGTCTCGTTGATGGCTTGTCTTCTAAATGATTATCAATAATCATCATCATCATCATCAGTGATGCATATAAAGATATACGACACACATATATAGTATTGGAATGGAGTGATCATGATATGTCTACATATTCTTAATTATATGTATACATACTTGTAAGATAGGATATTTGCATACATGAAATGTGTGGATATGTATCAGTCGATAAGTACAAAATATTTTTTTTAGAATTTTGATAATATAGGGGATCTTATATTTGTCATGCTATGGGTGTTTAAATTGGTATTGCTTGGTATATGAAAAAAGGTTATAAAAATTAGGGTTTGGGAACTCGCAGTTGAAGCTACTGTTGGCTCGTCTTGATTGTAATTCATGAATGATGTTTACAAAATAACCTATAGTTGCATTATAATTTTTTAACTATCATAAATCTACATAAAATAAATAATAAAAATCTACATAATAATTTATATAGCTTATTGAATTTTTTACTTTTTTGACAAAGATGATTGTTAATGTATTAGAATTCTTTTTTTTTTTTACTTTCTTTTATAACTCACACACTATAGTATTTCATACCGGATTGAAATCAAATTACAACACAATCACATAATTAACAAAAAGACTACTAAACTACGCAACTCCGATTTTGTTTTCTTTTAAATTAAGGGATCGCAACTTTACGTGGGAACTGGATTATCCACATGTCATATATTATATATACTATTATGAAGTTGGTCATACATATGTTTCATACGATTGGCCTACTTTATCAATAATGAACACACGTGCATGTACATAGACAGGTCAATTCCACATCGATGATCGTGTATTCATTTCATTCCATTCCATCAGTCAAAATGTCAAATCATATTCGACAACTTTGTAAATTTTATGGAACTGGTCATGGACTGTGTACAACATGCCATGAGTCTCTTACTACAGAATCTCTCCTTTTACTATACAGTCCCTTATATGCCTCGGAGTTATTTTTGGTATCCCATTATGTTTCAGATTTGCCGAGAGCTTAACATTAGCTTTTGTGCGTCTCTCATAGACTAAAATCTATTAAAGCTTCGCTCGATAGATCACACACCATTAGATTGTTTAATCATGTTCTTTATGCCACAGGCAGAGGATCCTCCTGCGTGTTAGACTCTGAATCTTCGATACCGTAGTTCCATAGTTCTTTCAGCTCTCCTCTTACCAACCCCAGAATGACAGCCAAACCTAGAGAGAAACAAGACATCAGAGGGTTTGTTTGAAAAACAATGGACATGAACAAGAAGGAAGAAGAGAAACTTAAGCTTCCGGTTTTACCGAGTGTGCAGGGAACAATGTACAGTAGCGCAGGCTGGCCATGTCCGTCCATTAGATACAGACCTAAATATGTCAGTAACAAACCTACCACAACAGAACATGAAGACATAATGTTTCAGTGAAGTCTCAAGAGTGTGGAAATGTGAGCAGCTGTCTTGAATAGTAAATCTTTCAGCTATGTTTGCAGAGTGAAACTTACCTACTCCATAGCCAATAGTCAACCAAAGAAAGTAACCACTTGACACTCCCCTCTTTTTGAACTTGTCATATCTTAGACCAAAGAGAAGAGCAAGCATCAAAGTCACAGAACTGAACAAACATAAGATTGTTCTTTGAAGCTCTCTAAGAAGTGATATACCTGGAAGCAAAGCAAATGAGCAAACCAGGGAAGAGGATGTCACCAAAACCAATCATGTCATAGCCACCCCAAGGATCGAAAAACCGAGGAATCCTGAGTAACATGGGAATAGACTCCCCGCTGCTGCTGTCTCCTTGGGCAACCTACAAAAGAAGAGATCTAAAGTGAGGATACCAACCAGCTAACTTGACATGGTTTGGCGATAGAAACTCACCACAATCATAACACTCTCGTGAAATATCAATGGTGAGATGAAGACCCAGAAAATGTCATAGACAAACGCGCAACAAAGAAGCACAGTACCAACCTGAAGTACAGAAAACTCTCAGTCATTAAACAGAGAAAACCATCACAAATCATAACATAACAAGCCAGATTAGTTACCTTGATGTTAGGTAATCGAACAACTTGCAAGGCTGTGATCATCAAACATATGCCCTGTCAACAATATGACTGATGAATATTTCACATAGTGCAACCAAGGAACTGACACATTGACAGAGCTTTACCAAGATGTCTTGCCCAGCCCAAGCATATGATGTGCCCCGCTTTACAAACCAAAAGACAGCAAACGCTAGACACAAAATATTCACCAGAAGCGACATCCATGACAGTGTTCCAACCAAAGGGAGCTTCACAGATTTCCGACCAAGATGTCTGCAGTTTCTGCAGGGCGGATCACAACATACATCCATTAAGAGATGCTAACCAGAATAAGAGAGAAGTGAGATATTTGGGAATAACTGAGAATACCTCAATAAAACTGCCACAATGATGTTATGCATACCCTGCAAAACAACAGCCGCTTTGTTAAACATACATTCAATCTCAAAGATTCTACACTAGTCTAGTTCAAAACCACGAGAATGTTCATGAAAATTACCTGCATGCCACCAATGCAGAAGAATATGGTGAGCACCCATACAAACCACGATGACATAAAGTAGAAAAGCAGCAGCAGAAAAACGGAGGCTGTTACAATAAAGAACACAGCACCAGCGACACTTATATCAAGGATTTCCTTCTCTGGATCATCTTTTCTGGTTCCAGGACTAGAAATTTCCTGGAGAAAATTAAGTTCTAACTCAATCTTTCCTAGCCTCATAAAAGCTAAAGAGTAATATACATTGAACACCAAACAAGGACTTGAAAGATGGTTAACCTTTGATAATATGTTGTAAGATTCATTAGCTTGATCAGGATCTGTAAGCTCCGACCACAGTGATCCAACGACAACAGTCCCAACAGCCATGAGCAACAGCAATCCTGCTGTGAAGTCCACGGCAGGACGGGTTGGTGCATACAACAGAAGCTCAACTACAAAGAATAATAATAATAGACGTTTTAGAAGATCAACAACAACAACTCAATAAGCCTATTTTAACGACTACAACACTCACCGCTCTTGTTTTCTACCATAGACCTGTTGAGAGCATCCCCGCTTGACTTAGAGATCATTAAGACAGGTATGGTCACATTCAAAGATGTATCCTTCTCCACACACCCCATCTCATCAAGATCTACCAAAACAGATTAAATTAAATGACACAAAGCTTTCATTTTTACACAAACCCATTTCGAAAAAAAAAAAAAAAACAAACCTTCTTTGTCATTAATAACTAACAGAGCAGAAGCACCAGCTGCTTCAGCATGTTTCGCCTTCTCAGTAAAAGCACAGTTCCCACGAACCGACAAGGCAATACGTCCATCTAACTGAAACAAACAACAACAATGATAAGTGATCTGTACAAAGCTATAGACTTTGAGAGAGAGAAAGAAGAGAGAGAGAACTGACAGTGGAAGAGAGATTGGAACATGAGTCCAGAGGATCTACAAGAGAAGCTTGAAGTCTAACGCTTTGACGAGCTTCAGAAGGTAAGGTTGCTCCGAATTGAGCAGTTAATCCGGTAAAGTAGGAACCTTTAACGCCATTAATCCAGTTTAACACCTTCACCTGTAGGTGGAGGATTCTACAATGAGTTAACTCGGAAGGAAAGCGAGTGAGAAGAATCATAAAAATCGAATTTTTACCATTTGAAACTTATTGGAGCAACCAGGAGGAGAGGAACCGTCGGTTGCCACGAAGGAGACACCGAGAAGAAGGAGGAGAAGCATTACTACCGGAGAACATCGGTGGCTCGGCGGATCAAACGACGACATGAAGCAACCGACGGGAGTGAGAGAGAGAGAGAGAGAGAGAGAGAGAGAGAGAGAGAGAGAATCTTTTATATGTATATATATATATATATTAATGGACGGTCGACTAATTTTGGATTAAAATTTAATTAGTTGTTTTTTTGTAAACAATTTGACTTATTTTGCTCGAATTAATGAGCAAACATTGATCAAAGTTTAATTTTAATGTCACTTATATTGAATTATAAATTGTATAAAAATATATATAATTGTAAATAGCCTAAGATAGATAACTCTAAAACATCTTTTTATTTAAAGAATAAAGAAAATTTTAGATATATATCTTTATAATTCTAATATATATTTTGATTAATCGTTTGGTCAACTGTTTTGAGCTATTTATTTCTAATAAATAAAAAAGAAAGGAAGGTTCTGTTTTTAATGGTAAAGGAGCACAGATCCATTCAAGAAACTCCTCTGACGTTTTCTTACACCTCCCCAAATCTCAAAGCTCCTTCTCTTTCTTTCTTCTTCTGCAATACTGTTTCTCCTAATTCCTCCCACAAAGTTTTATTCTTTTGGTCGGAGAGATGGCAGCTCCTGCCATGAAGATTGTGTTCGGTCTATTGACATTTATCACTATTGGAATGATCATAGGTACACACACACTCTCTCTCTCTCTCTCTCTCTATTTATAGCCGACTCTATAATTTGATGTTCCCGGTGGGAGAAAAGTGGCTTGTCATTACCGTGACTCTAGTTCTAAATCTGTTCTGTTTCTTTTGTTTTTTTTTTCTTTCTAAATAAAAGATAAATTCGGAGACGACTATGAAATTGACTTTAATGAGAAACTGAAACAGCACTTTGGTAACTAACTGAGATTGTGTTTTTTTTGTTCTTTTTCTTCCTGGAATCTGCAGGTGCCTTGTTGCAATTGGCCTTTATCAATAGATTGGAAGATTCATACGGTATAACTCCCTCTTCCTTGTTACATGTCTTTGATTCTTGGCCCTGTTCTTGAATGAGATTTAGCTGGTGGTGATGTGAGCTCTTCTGTAAAGGGCTGTAGTAGAATGAGTTGTAGTTTATTGCCAAATATAGTCAGAGAAGCGAGGATCTTTGCTTTTTGGTGTCAGTAGCTTCTTGATCTTCTTGTTTCAGGAACTGGATTGCCATCCCTAAGAGGGCTTCGGGGACAGAGCTCTCATCATCTCCGAGGTTCGTATCATTTCATTTTCATAGCCACATTGATGCGTAACACTTCTGACTATCGGAATCTTAGCCTTTAGGACAAATGCTATTCTTGCAGAGCTTAATTTAAGATGATACGGGAAGTATAACGATAAGTGTCATTTATTTTCAGATGTTTCCCGGTGGGCAAATGACAAAGATGCAGAAATGTTGCGGCTTGGCTATGTAAGTCTTTATCATATCCATTCTGTAAATTCGAGGTCCTGTTCTGCTTTTGCTTCCAGCTAATGTTGAGTTTGCTTTAGTGCAGGTCAAGCCTGAAGTAGTTAGTTGGTCCCCTCGAATTATTGTTCTTCATAACTTCCTCAGCTCAGAGGTAATCTACACGCCCCTTATATTGGTGTTTTGTTCACTGAGTTAAACTTGGTGGCAATGAATTAAAGAATCATATAGTGATCTGTTACTTCTATTTCTAGAGGAACATATTCAAAGTTTGTTAGGCCTTAGAGGGAACCTTTCTTAATCATTGTTCTAATTGCATTATCATAAGAGTTAGCAAAAACGGCTTTAATCACTTTGTCTTGCCTTATAAACAAGTTTCTTTTGTTTCTCCCTGGTTTGTATATCTCTGCAGGAATGTGAATACCTCAAAGCTATCGCCAGGCCTCGCCTTCAGGTTTCCACTGTCGTTGATGTTAAAACCGGAAAGGTACTGCCAAATTCCTATTCACACACTCTAGAGATTAAGACCTATGTTACTGTCAAAACACTCATGTGCGAGTAGAAATGGTTCTAGTTATGCTCTCGAAGTCTTTTATCCATTCTCTTTCCTCTTGCTTAGGGAGTTAAAAGTGATGTGAGGACAAGCTCCGGAATGTTTCTAACTCACGTTGAAAGAAGTTATCCAATGATACAGGTAAGGTCACTGACTCTCTTGTACTTTCAGAAGGTGTGTCGTTTCAATTTTGATAAATTATATTCCATTTTCCTTTTGGTATAAGGCAATTGAAAAGAGAATCTCAGTCTTTTCTCAAGTACCAGCAGAGAATGGAGAGCTCATTCAAGTCCTAAGGTGCGTCCAAAAGTGCAATCTTACTACTCTTTAAGTTAAAAGCAAATGAATCTGTTTTCTTGATTTGATGAACTCGAAATCTGCTGCAGTGCAGATACGAACCAAACCAGTTTTACAGACCGCATCACGATTACTTTTCTGACACTGTAAGTCTCTGGTTATATTTCATTTCTATATCTTGCTCATGGTTCTGTTTTATCTTCTTCTTTATGGTCTTATAACAATTAGTTTCTTGTGTGTACGTCATACCTCTTGCGTTTCATTATCTTATGTTTCCCTCACAGTTCAATCTGAAGCGTGGTGGTCAGCGAGTAGCAACAATGCTAATGTATTTAACAGATGACGTTGAAGGAGGAGAAACTTATTTCCCTTTGGTATAACTTCTTCTTCTTCCTCTTGTGTGTTTAGGATCTCCTTACAATACACATTTGTTTCTTATCTCTGTTATGAAATTTCTTTCTGGAAATAGAAACCAATGTATATATCTTTATGTCTCTCTCTATCCAAATGCAGGCTGGTGATGGTGAATGCACCTGTGGTGGCAAAATCATGAAAGGCATCTCTGTGAAACCCACCAAAGGAGACGCAGTTCTCTTCTGGAGCATGGTTTGTTTCTTCACTCTCTTTATTGATACAGACATGAATCATGTGGACTGCTTTGTGTTTCATATTGGTCTTGTCTCTTGTGTTATTCAGGGGCTTGATGGACAGTCAGATCCAAAGAGCATACATGGGGGATGTGAAGTTCTGTCTGGAGAGAAATGGTCAGCTACTAAATGGATGAGACAAAAAGCTACTTCTTGAGGGACTTGAAAGCTTATAAACTAAAGTAACCACAGTGACCTTATATTGAAAATGTCATAGAATCTCAGATTTTTGATATACTCTTTTTGACCCTTGAATTTTATAATCTATCATTTACATACATACTGGATTTGGAGGTGTAATCACTTTTCACCCAACAACAACAAACCCACCAAATCTTTTCAAAACAACAATCATACTACATAAATTACAAAAATAATTTTAAGATAATTTCAATAGTAAAATGAAAAAAAGAAATATAAAATTTTCACAGAACTAAGAATGTAAAACAAAACGAGATGACAAATAAAATATAAGCGCATAAATAAAACATATGCACTAGAATGAGACAAATCAAATGATCTACACCACCCAACATAAAATATAACATAGTCCTAGTAAACAAATTTCAATAATTAAATTATGATTAGTTAATCATACCAAGATTTAGTTTAAAAATAATGATTAAGATATTATACATCTATACTATTATTTATGAAGTGATTTGGCTTATGTGTCAGTTTCTCCATAGTTTTAGGTTTTTCTGCTCATGTGTCAAAATTTTAAATAATATGCAAAATTGGGTTCGGTTTATATTTTTGTGCTTTTGGTTTATTTTGAGATTTTTTAGGTTTTGGCAATTCCAAGAACTTGGTTTAATAACATTACTTTATATTAAAATAATATATTTATTTATTTAATTAGATAATTGTTTATAAATTAATATATTAAAATACTGTTAAAGATAACTACATATTTTAAAATAAAAAATATTAATGTTATTATCCAAATAATGTTTTTAAATAAATAAAAAATTAAGAATTCAAAAATTCAAAAAGTATAAATTTAATATTTCATTTATTTTTTGATCTGTAAGTTAATATTACATTTATTAATAAGTATTTATAAAATAATTATCCCCGCAAGTGCGGGCAAAACACCTAGTAATCCAATATTTTCAAATAAAAACATATCTATATCTCTACATATAAAAATCAGTTCACTCTCTCCTTCCTCCACATAAGTAGTTTCATAAGAGAATAATACGTAGGATCACCACAAATTAATTTATTACTTATTGTCGTATGTGTACATGCAAGCCCATACAATATCAACAAAATAAAAGCAGCAAATCTATTGGTCATGGACTCCAAACTTAAAACAACTAATATCACAAACACCTCTGAAAGTCCACAAAGTTTATGAAATATGTTAGCGGAACACTTTTTCCAAATTCAAACTGTTCTCGCAAATCAAATTCACCAGCATTGTATATACTATAAATCAGCTTCAAAAGCATATAAAATCAATCATATCACCAGCATTGTTTTTTTTTTTGTAACTTATCACCAGCATTGTTTGACGCATCTGGTAGTAGACTCTATTATTTCCATTTGAAAGTGAAATGATCGACATTGTTCCGCTTCCACCCAAAAAACATTCATAAACTAATGCACGATATGTTTGTTCATATTATAATACTACTAATATGCATCATAGAATCCTGAAACTCAGCAGAAAATAACACATCAGTTACTTTCGAGCATAGCAAGAACAAGAAAGATATCAACTGTCAGTAAGAGTAATATTAAATTGACAGTTATCCACAACACATTCACAAGTCACAAGTCTCCAGCGAAAAAATTCATACCGAATATCTCGCCACTAAAAATACAAAATAACATATATATTATATTGTTTTTGGATTTTATCATGTTTGGTCAGTAATTCACCAACATTAATTACCTGGTTTTAATTTGGGAAGTGATAACTAAGTACTACAAAATACAATCAAATACTCTGTTTAATCAAACAAATTATTTTCTTGGAATTTTGTTTTCTTGGATAAGTTATCCATATCCTAATTACATCACTAATAATAATACAATAAGTACTATTAGAAGTTCGGTCATCAGTGTAGATTGTTAACATTTTAATATTTGAAACATATATATTAACAATACATCAAATGCTCCACAAATAATCTTTAGAGCTAAAAGTATAACTATTTATCAAATAGTTATGGTTTTCAGTTATTTTTTGGCTTAGCCTAAATTTTGGTGGTAAAAAAGGTAAACAATTGCGGAATTTATTACTTTTCATTTTTTTGTTGATGTGAGTTGGAAGAGATAAACAACAACATAAATACACTTTTTCAAATATACTAATACATAAATATTTTATGCTACTTGCTTATTAAAAAAAACTGGCTTCTCTTTTTCGAATTTTTTAAATTATAAAATTAAAGAAGAAATGTATTACAATATATTAAATTCAAGAAAATAAAATACTGTAAACAATGTAAAACATTTATATATTTATGAATTTTTTAATATAGTAACAAATATATAATTTCTAAGAAAAAAATAGTGAAATTTGTAGTAAAAGTAGTGAAAATTATACCCCTCCATGAGGTGAAAAAGAAGCAGGGAGGAGGTGCAAGTTTTTCTTTGATCGTGTCTGTTATCGATACCCCTCCTCTCTGGAAGCCTTTTTGGTGGCTACTTTCTTGGGACAAGAAAGAAGACACAGAGAAGGTGAACTTGACAGAGGATCTGAAGGCTTTGGAGAAAAAAGTGTTGGCAAACACAGAAGACATCAGTTTTCTTAAGCTGGATGCTACAAAAATGAGGGAAGAAGTGTCGGCAAACACAAAAGAACTCAGTCTTCTTAAGCTGATGAGGGAAGAAGTGTCGGCAAACACAAAAGATGTCGGTCTTCTTAAGCTGGATGCTGCCAAAATGAGAGTGGAAATCTGTTGTGGAAGCCCCGTCTTCTCTTCCTCGTCCACACGGACAGTGTTTGAGTCATCCATGAAAAGAAGATCCCTGGGTTGGTGCTGTTGGCCCTTTGCTCTTTTGATTTGTTGATAAGAGTGCAAATTATCTCATATGGAGAAGAATATAGATGAACAATTCAATGAGAAGCAGAAAGATAAGATATGAAACATTGTTTTGTTTAATCACTGTTGTAGATTATATGAATGAAAGTATTAACTTAAGTTCATTTCCCTTGCAGGTATAATGATCACATGTATCAAAGTATTAATTACTTGAGTTCATCTCTTGTGCAATTATTATTTTTAGTTGTAACTTACTCCAAAGACAATTAGATTTCTCGGCTTCACTCTTTGTGATGATGATGATGGATATCTATTAAATTTGTTGGTGCATCTAAATGCATATAGATCATACAGTTTGATCCACATTGGTTGAATGATATTTCCGTGTGGCTATATATCGTCAAGGTTGTAAGTAGAAGTTACCATATCCTCATTGGATAATAAACGGTTTGCATGAACTCTTATTTGAGAGTGATGCAAAGGATTCGATTAAAGCTACTAATAATCCTCATAAATGACCGAGTCATCAAAATTTATCGGTATTCTATCGACACACAGAACTATAAAAGCTATTGTTGAAAAAAAGAAGAAAAAGAAATATAGAAGCTTTCATCAACCTTCATTCTACTTGAAGGCGAACCAATTTGTTCTAGTGTTGGTATATTTTGCTCTGGAATGTTTCTAACTCACGTTGAAAGAAGTTATCCAATGATACAGGTACGTCACTGACTCTCTAGTACTTTCAAAAGGTGTGTCATTTCAATTTTTTTTAAGCGAAGACAAACTCTTTTTTTTTTCCTTCTTTGTATGGGTCTCTTTTTTCGTCGACTCATAAAAATAATATTTTTATGGTTTTCAAAGTTATCTTTTTAAAAAAAAAAAAATTAAGACAAAGAAAAATAAATAGAAAAGCTTAAAACGTGGTGTATAAAATGATATTATTTGAAAGTAGCAAGATTATAACAACATGTTACATGTACATATATTGGTTTGACTTTAAAGAGTTGGAAACTTAAACGCTAAAGTATATTCTTGAGTTTGCTGGAAGATTTGAAAAGTGCGTGACAAACATCAATTGGCTAACACATCAATAATAGAGAAGGAGTACAACTGGCTAACACATCACTGGCTAAAACATCATTGATAGAGAAACTGGAGGCAAACTCTACCAAAACTAGAACAAATTGGTTGGCCTTCAAGTAGAATGAAGGTTGAAGAAATCTTCTATAGTTCTATGTGTAGATACAATACCCATAAACTCGGAAGACTAGGCAGGCCATTTCTGCGGGTTATTAGTACCCTAGGACAACTCCTTTGATCCACTCAGATAAGAGTTCATACAACCCATCTATGTTATCCAAACAAGACGTACCCCAAATCATTTTCTTGATGTTCGTGGTAACATCTCTTTGTACCAGCTTATTTTAAGAGTTGGTTGGTTTAAACTTATAGAAAGAGAGATGCATTCTTTTCTAACAACAATGATTAGTTACATAGCTATAAACAAGTTTGTATTTTATCTTTGTTACATTTTCTTAATAATCAGAAACATGAATGAGCAAGAATTACCAAATGTCAATGACCAACTTTATCCACTTTGGTTTAGACCAAAGTAAAACGCATACTATGTACACTAATTTAAAAAGGAGCTAAAGGGTAATATATTACGTGTGTTAGTAATGAATACGAGATACAAAGAAAGAAAGAAAAATCCACAGGAAAATGAAGCGAACATAAATTCTTTAGTAGAATCCCCGAGATATATATATGTATAAAAATTGCATGCGAAAACAACCATAACAATAAGCATCATTTATTCTGCCTCTGAATGCACGAACTAATAAGAAAAGCGGGAAATTTGAAAAAACAGAACAAAAAAATAGCATGGTTATCCCTTCTCTTGATATAATATCATCATTAAGTTGTCTTTTTAGTATATTTTTTTCATAATCTCAAAATTAACCTTTGATTAATCAAATTAAACACACTAAACATTATATGAAAACAAAACTTTGTGAAACAATTTTTTGTAAATTTTATTTAACATTTTTTATTAAAAACTTTTTATAAAGATTTATTTTTATTTTTATAAAGTTTACAAAGTTTATTTTTATTAAAATTTTATTAAAAAAGTTTTACAAAGTTTTATTTTTAATTTTTTTACAAACATTTTAAAAAATTTAAAATTAAAAAGTTTAACAAAAAGAAAAAAAAACATTTTTAACATGGCAAAATCGTTTTTTTAATATATTTTTTGACAAAGCAAATCGATCAAAACACGTTTTAGGAAGTTAAAATATTTCAAATATTTTTAGAATATTCTTCTAACTGAACTTTCCTAAACTTTTGCAACATTCATGTTTTTTCTCTCTGTATAAGGCTTTTCTACACTGCGTAGAACCAAGACAGAAATTCCATAAACAGATTCTACCTCATATAGCGATTTGAGTAATGTCTAGATTTCGCATTCCGAAAATTTTAGAATATATAATAAAAGTAAAAGTTGCATTCGACAGATTTTGCATTCTACCTCATGTATCCGTATGAGTAATGTCTAGATTTCACATTCTGAAAATTTTAGAATACATAATAAAAGTAGAAGCTGCGTTCGACATAAAATTTGATATCTTTACCATTAGTAGAATTTGCATTCCTCGTATTTAGAATTTTAATTAAAAGTAGATTGTTCGTTCTAAAAAAAGTAGACGAACTTGTTTAATCTAGAATTCACTTTCTATTAACCTATTTTTGTAGAAGATGAAATCTACTTTTAGTAGACCGTAATTTTAAAATTAATTTATCAAGTTTCTCAACTAAAAAATATCAGTTTGTGTATATGGGTGTTTTATCAATTGTTTCTAACTTTTATAATTTTTTGATGCATAAAACTATTTGTTTCATTAACTTCTAGAATTGAAAATAACTGGAAGAAAAAATGGACAAAAAAGATTTATACCAAATGAACCATAATGCTAAATTTTCGTTTTGACAATTTATACCTTAATTATATTGTATAGTGTTTTAAAAAAAAACCCTAAGAAATCAAGTTGGGTCAAAATTTTGTGTTTCTATTTTAATAGCATTGATTCTTAGACCAGAAGGAGTGTTAATTAAGGACCATTTTGATGTACTTATCAAAGTGAAGGATAAGAAGACCAATCAAATGAGATGGAATGGTAAAATGTATCCCAACGAAAAAAGTGATTTCAAATTTCGATCATGAAACGATATTGGTGATGATTGGTTCGACTTATCCAAAACAAATCATTATTCTATATTAATTAGTGTATTTTCTTACCCAACCTATCAAGTAAATGGATTTATAAAAATTTTTTAGTATTTTTGTGATCTTATTAACAAACCATGTAAAAGTTTACATTGAGGTTTAATAAAATCCCAGAAATATATTTGAAAGACAAGATCATTTAATGATTTAAATCAGGCCTCTTCATCGCATATACTTTTTCATTCAATGATGTAATTTTTTTGTTGTTGCTAAAATGTTGTAAATTTGGAAAATAGGAATTTTATGGCTAATAATTTGAACAATAATATCTTATCATTTATTATAAATATATAAATTTAATACATTCCTTAAACTAATTACTTTAAGTAGGGGTGTCAACTAGCTAAGCTAACCATCATCGGGTTTGAGTTTAGTTTTATAAGAAAAAAATTGTGCTTTTCTAGCTAAGCTCATTTGGACTTTGGATATTTTGGACCTAAGTCTATTTAGGCTAAGACTTGCCCGAAGACCTGAAATTATATAAATTTAATATAAATATTATCATTCTTGCAAGCAGAACCATTATTAATATTGACATATTATTTTAATATTTTTGATCTAAACTCTAATAAAACAAATATGAAAGTTGTAAATGCATCTTACTATTTGATCATTACAAGTGTTAAATTTTAAATTTTGCAAATGTATTTTCTTTTTTATGTACAACATGCATTTTATTCAAAATACAAAGTATAAAACATTTGACCATGTTTATCATAAATTTTATTCTCTTAATATTTAGTTTTATTTTATATTTGATTATTTAAATCTTATTAAAATTGGTTTGGTTACAATATGTTATACGAAAAAAACTAAAACATTTTTAATAGAGAAGAAAAGTTTAAACTCGTTTTATATTTTAAAACAAAAGTTGAAACTGATTTTTAACGAAGATTCACATGTATCAAAACAATAGATGTGACAATGACAAATTATTTTTCGAAAAGCTCAAAAAATCCTAAAAGCTCTATAGTCTGCCGGGATTTGAAATCCATAAAGTTTTAATTATTAACAATAACATCTAAATTTACAATGATTTAATATTATTAATTGTTCATTACTGATTAAATATAATTTAAACAAAACTTATAATCGATATTTTAAAATAATGAATACATTACAATATAAAATAAAAGATAATAAACATATAGTGATTTCTAAATGGAAAATAATAAAATATGTATATTAAATATTTGATGTGATGGTGTAACACAATTCACTCTAGAAAAGTTGTAGTAATGTATTGCTATATATTAGAAAAGTTGTATTAATGTATATATAAATAGATTTGGTATATAGTTATTGTCTTTAAAAGTCTTACCATAACAAATGTTAATTTATAAAGAAATAATCGTTTGACTTAATGAGTTACAATAAAAAAAAAGTGAGATTGTAGGCTGTTTTTGTTATTAGTTATACTGTATAGTGTTTAAAATAAAAAAATTACCTAAGAAATCAAGTTGGTTCAAAATTTTGTGACATTGATAAAGCTGAAGAAGAGAAATAAAACCCAATCAATCACTCCATTGAAATTGTAGATAATTCAGTAAACGTTGTCGTTTAGGCCTAATGGACCTGGGCATACAAAATGTTGTCGTTTAGGCCACTTGAACAAGACGTCGTCACTCACGTTAAGACTCTGCTACTTCTCTCAGGATTCTTTAGTGGTTGATGCGAAAATTTTCTCGTACAAGTCTTGCTATCTTCGTCTAGTTTGGTTGATTGAATCAAGAAGGTAAGTTCGGTTTCTGAATCGAAGTTGAATGCTTTGTTGGTCTGAGTTGAAATTAGGGTTTCACGTAACTCTCTCTTTCTTTCTTTTTTTTGAAATGTGGGTTTATTAGATGGAATCTCTTTCTTCTCTCACATTCAAGGGGTCGTTTTCTGAAGCAATAGCTGAGGCTAAGGAAAAGAAGAAGCTTTTGCTTGTCTATCTCTCTGGTAAAAAGTTTCCCTCCACAAGAAGATTTCATATTTCAAAAATTCATGTAACAACACACAATACTTGGAGATCCACAACAAAGATTCTAAATTTCCAAGTTTCTTCCCCTGAAGATGGTCAAAATCTAGTAAATTTTTGATCTTTTGTACTAAGACTCTGCTTGGACTTTGTAGGAAAGGATGAAGAGTCAGAGAAGTTGGACAAGTTGACATTTACTGATGCAACTGTAGGTTACTCTTTGCCTTCTTCTCAGTTACATTTGCAATCAAAGGTTTTCATTCATAACATGGGTTTACTACTACTACAGGTGGTTGAGTCGATCTCCAAGTATTGTGTGTTGTTACATGCAAGAATTGACCCCACGACTTTCTCAGCTACATGTATCCTTTTCCTTTTAAAAGTCTAGGACTATAGATTTACCAATAATCTTCTTTTTTTTTTATGTGCTATGTATCAGTTTATCACTCTATCTGGTATAAAATCCATCAAGGACTATTCATTTGTTGTGCGTGTGTAATGCAATCTCTTCTTGTTCTTCTAAAACAACAAGGATCCTTACATCAGTTTCTTAGTCCCATATTCCTCTGTTCCTTGTGTCACTGCCATTGGATCCAGTGGCGTCCATGTTTGGAATAATGGTAAAGATCATATGTAAAATTTTTTTAGACAAAAGTATGTAAAGCAAAAGTGCTAAGTTTTGGTTTTCTTCCCTTGTTCAGAAGGATTTATTGGTGCTGTGGACCTCACATCCAGTATAAAGAAGGCCTGGTTGGGACTTAATATACTTGTAAGTGGTATCTTTGCTTCTCTACTTACCCTTGTAATGGTTCTTTATAATTATATACAAATCTCATTTTGTAGGAAACAACTGCAAGCATCTTGGGAGAAAAGCGTAAGGATGAAGTAGAAGAGCTTGAAATTGGGGATGAGCTTAAGTTTGTTTTCCAAACCAGGTTAATCCAATTTTTTAATTGGATGGAGAGGAGATATCCTAGATCTTCTAGTTTTTTTGAGACAGCATCGAATGCCTTTGATGATTCAAGAAGTCTTATCTTCAACAAAGCTGCGGGAAAGATTGTCATCCGTGAGAAGGTGATAAAGAAGAAGGGAGGAGCTGCAAGGTTTGCTGTTCTCATGACTGTTGGCTGCTTCGTCTTCGTCCCTACTATCTACGACCGTTATAACTGGCTGCTTTCCAAGGTTAAGAAAGAAGAAAAAGAGAAGGTGGGGTCTTCAGACAAGAAAGAAGAAAAAGAGGAGGTGAAGTTGAGGGAGGTTCTGAAGTCTCTGGAGGAAAAAGTGTCTGCAAACAACAAAGATACCAGACTTCTTCAGCTGGAGGCTTCAAAAATGAGGGAATGGAGATCTGTGATGGAAGCATCTTCTTCTGCAAACAAAAAAGATATCACACTTCTTCAGCTGGAGGCCTCAAAAATGAGGGAATGGAGATCTGCCATGGAAGCCTCTTCCCTTCGTCGTATGGAGAATGCCAGAATCGCCAGGCAGGAGCTTCACATGGCCATGGATACAGCTAAGTTCAACAAGATGATGAGGGGTTTGTAGATTCACAAGTCGTGTTGCCTCGATTTAATTAGGACTATTATAAACAAAATGATGTGTGTCAACTTGCGTGTCAACACTCTGAGTTTTCTCTTCTTTTTTCTAATTAGCAATAGATAATATTTAAAATTGAGGGAAGCACTCTGAGTTTTCTTTTTTTTTAATTATCAATAGATAATATTTAAAATGTGTTGTCATCAAATAATCCTCTCACATCAAATTTCAAACTCTATAAAGTTCGGTGAGTTTTCAAACCTACAATCACTTGACTGACAATAGTGAAATCAATTGATGTTCTTAAGTATATAGTCTACATAGAAGTACAAGAAAGCCGCTTTACATAACCTAAAGAGATTCAAGGAGCTAATGTTTTCACTTTTTATGCTTTGGAGAAAGTAATTAATGAAATTCTCAGTATAATATCAAAAGAACTAACACACAAGAACTGCTCTTCCATCTACGCCTAGGCATTTTACATGGACCCGAAAATCTGAATCAGAATCGACCCGAAAAAATTCGAACCAGTCGAATACGGATAATGTCATTTTATTCTATTGGATCTTGTTGTGGAGGATCTGTGAGTATTGGACCCGACCCGAACCCGAAGACCCGATAGATATCCAAAATATTCGAAACTTCTAGTGTATATTATCTATATGTGGATGTTTCAGTATATTTTTGGTTTTGCAGTTATTTTTTTTTAAATTCCATATTTGTATTTTCAGGTATGGTTTTGGTTTCAGGTAAAATTTTAGATTTTAAAAAATATAACTAAAAAAACTAAATAAAATTTCAGGTATTTTTCATTCTTTCGGATCAGATTTTCGACAAAATTTTAGATATATTTAGGATATTTAAATATTTTCATGTATTTTTTTATGTTTTTGAGATATTTTTTGGGCCGGATCCGAACCGAATCAGACTGAATCCAAACCGATAAATTATAATTACCCTATTGGGTCCAACTATTTAAAATCCAAACCGGACCCGAATCCGGAACAACCCAAACCGATCTGAAACCGAGAATTTCAAATTACACTATCAAATTTTAAACTCTATGACGCGAAAAACACGAACACGAAAGAACCCGTTCGATACCGACCCGAATGCCAAGGCCTACTTCCATCTACTGATAACATCTCTCTCGCTCTCTCTCTTTTTTGTTGTGAAGCTAACAGAGTCTCTATCTCAATGCTTCCCCCGGAGTTAGAGACTCTCTTCACCATCATTGGAATCAATGTCGTCTGATCAACAATGGCGCCACTCCCACCCAAACCCTTGCACACCTGGACCTGGCCAGGCCTTGAATGCAAAAACCGGTTACCTCACGTCTCACGACTCTGCTCTAAGCCCTTCTTGTAAATCTTCTGCTCTCACGTAATTATTATCTCTTCCATTTTTCCAATCAGTCTTCTTCTACTCACTCCCCAACGACAATCATCTTCCCCATCAAACTCCTCCGAAACATCACAGAAGGCGTAGTAAAGCTACGATCTTTTATCTCTTTCTTTGCGTTTAGAAACAGCAAACTCAAAGGAGCTTTGCAGAAAAGGAATCTAGAAGCTTCAGAGCTTACAGTACTTTCGTAATTGATAACGACCCAATGTACGTACCACCTTGAGTTAGGTTTCCGCCCTAAGCTTCAAGAGATCCAACTCGAGAACTCAGGATACACCCGGAGAGTTACACCAACCTTAGCTCCTTGACTCATGTTTTCCATATGAATCTCAGCAGGAATCTTCTGGTTGGTGTTGTGCCGTTTGAGTCAAGTTTCTTGAGACGATTAGGTAAGAAACTGGATTTGAGCGGGAAGAACAGAGGAAGCAAGAGGATGGGTTTAGTGTCGTTAAGATCGGAGTTGATGTCTGCGGAGAGAATGTTACTAGTGGAGCCGCGTTGATTCATCCAGTAACGAAGAAGAAATCTCAAGCTGATGCTCCTTCTTGGTGTTACGGATCCTGCTTCTTCTTTAATGCTCTGTTTCTTGGTTTACATCATCATCATCATCATTGTGTAGCTAATGTGTTTTTGGTTTAATAATAATAATAATACTTTGGCGTACACCTCAGCTGATCTTAAGGCATTCTTTTGCTCGTCGAGCTCACGGAAGCGCAGGCGAAGAAGGAACGTGATTCTTTCATAGACGCTCACCGGCTGTAATCTTCCCTGCGTCCTGAAGCGCGACGCACTCGCAGAAGAGAGGAATCTGCTGCTGGGGAAACGCAACGCGGTTCCACGTGGCCATTGAATGGTTGTAAACGCTCGAACAAAACCGTGGCGTGCCGGAAACGCACTTCTCACCCTTCTCCTCCACCCCCAGCGGTGTCTCTGTCTCTCCAACCTCTTTAGACGCTGGATTTGGCGGTGAAACCGGTTGAACGAGGCAGAGAAGATGCTGTTATAGGGCAATCAATGTTGATCTAGAACAAGAACACTTTGGTTCTCAAGGACAAGTTTACTGCAATTTTCTCTTCTACCTTTCATTTAAGGTAAACTGATCTTAAATACAAAATAGATTAACTAACGTGGTCTAATACTACCACAAATTCCACTAAACATAAAATAAATAAAGATAAACTAAAGAAACCATTGATCTGATATTGGTGAAGATAGCCACGTCATCTTCTCCTCTCCGCCGCTCTTTGGTGAATGACGAGTCGGAGAGTAAGCTTCGCCAAGAACGGCAAAACGCATCTCATGGCGGTTTGAAATTGGTACGGGACTCTGATCAAACACTCTATAGCTAAATCCGATTGTAAACCGGGAATTAAATCTTTCGAAACTTCCTCAGCTCTGTTTCTAGACATGTCCATAATCATGGTAATGAGCATGACCAGTAGTTTGGACGGTTTGGTGTCTTTGGGATGATCGTGATTTAATTTCGGTTTTACGAAACTTATTTTAAAAGTGTTTTCTTTTGGAATTATTTTAATAAAATGTTTTAATGTTTTATCCGGTTTTGAATAACTCGGTTTGATTTGATATTTTTCGGTAACTAACATGTCGGTCTCGAGAGAGGAGGAGACGGGTGTTACATGATATTGGATGATAAAACACTATGTTAATTTTTGTTTTCGTGTGGTTTTGAAAGTATGTTGGTTGAATGAAAAATTGACTAACTTCTTCACTTATAATATATGTAGGATTTCAACATATCTTATTCTTGCAAGAAGATGTGGATTCTGCGTGTCAAGTGTAGTATTCATATTGGCGAAGAAGATGTCATTCACCATCATAATACAGTATGACCCTTGGCTTTAGATGTAAGTTCAGCAATTAATGCTATCTCTTGTAGGTATTTCAACTTGAGTTGCTGTAATGATTTGACTCTCCAACAATGCCAAACAGAAAATCCATATTTTCAGCAGCTTTTGGACTTGAATTTCCATGATTCTAAAACCTGTTTCTTCTTTCTCATGCGTAGCCGATCCTCAAGTTGAATGTACAATCTCCGCTTCGTATCCTTCTTGTGTTTACACTTGATATCCTTCTTCCACACTTGAGAAGAATACAGTCTATGAGTGGAGAGAATGTTGGCTGCGTATTTGTTATCTCCTCTTGTTGAACCACCACATCTTCGTTTGTCTCATTAGATAATAGCCGTGTTCTTTTAGTTGACGCTGACGCAGCGGCAAGCTGCCCAATTTATAACTATTTTCTTGTTGACGCATCTGGAGAGTGTCACCGGCGGTGATGCTTTTGCCTTTCTAAAATAAGCGCAGCACCATTCTAACTGCCGCTACTTTTTACAGCGTCACAGATAGACGCCGGAAACCTTTACGGAAGTAACCGCAGCGTCCGTTTAATTAGTTTTCCACCATCTTTTTATTTATTCTGATGTTCAATTTTGGATCGCTAACCGCTGCGTCAGCGTCATTTAAAAGAACACGGCTAATATCTTGTTCCGTATCAGCAGCATCATTCGTTGTAGCACATGATCATGAATTCATGATGTCTCTCCAAAACGCCTTTGAAGACAAACGTCTTAGCCACAAATTCGGAGTGTTCAATTTCTTCTGCTGAAACGTATTCATATCTCCAATTGCTACATGAACCTTATCTTCGTTAAATGATTCACTCATTAAAGTCATTTAGGCCGGTAATTAGCCATATTGAGTTATGAGAATAACTCAAATCTGTTATGGCTAATCTTCGCCACAACATGTGTTTTCACGAGTTGAGTATATCGAGTACCAATGGCTAACACTACAGATGAACGATATTTCATAGTTTGTATATATCTCATTAATTTTCTTTTACGTGTTTGCATTTTTATCTCAGTAGAATGGTTGACTAACAAAAAATGGACGAGTTTCACACAAAATTCTAAATAAAATCAGATAACCTCGAATGTAAGGGCAGATAAATGCGAACTTTGTGAATTAAAAAAGTATTGCTCCAACAAATATCAAAGTTGTTGTTGTTGTTGTGTGTTTAGAAATAGAAAGAATAGGGTATTTTAATATTATATATTATTATATATGCAACATCATTTCAAAAATTGTGTTGATTTGGGCCTGGGCCAGGGCCCATGGAACTAAATTGACATATTTAAAAGGCAAAGAGTACCGAATGATAAAGAACAATAGTCGAAACCTAATTGCCGACCATGACGCCGAACCTAAGATCTTTGGTCGCGAAGGTATATCTCGAGAACCAAACAGATTGCGATGTTCTGTTTTCTGCGCGATCTAACATCTGATTTTTTGTCTGAATTTTATGTTCACAGGCTTACCGCCTCCGTCAAGGCCGTACTTTCTCTTCCTCCTCCGCTCCCAATCCTATCGGCAACAAAGGTTTGCCACTTTCTCTCTCTTTCCCCTGATGAAATATATCAAAATCTTTTGATATCTGCAATTGTTCTTCCAGGAAAGGGATCGCTCATCGCCGCAGTCAGTAATCTTCGTAATGTTGTCCCCTGGTTTGCTGCTGGATATGTGTTCAAATTTGGTTGGGGTAATAAAAGTTGAATCTATTTTGGTATTTTCCTATTGATAGAGATAAGAGAAAAGACAACATGTTCATTCTTGTTTGCTTACATATTTCACAGAAGCGTCGGCCTTATTTAAATCCAAGCGCAAGTCGGATGAGTTGTGGGAAGAATATAAAAGAGAGTTAGAACGTTATCATGAGGAAAGGGTATGAATTTTTTCCTCTCTCTCTTTGCTCTTTTTAGTTTGGCTTTTGAAGTTTAAAAACTAACTCCTATCTGTGTGCTTTTCTTGTTAGTCCGTGCAGACAGAGGCAGAAGCCTAGCCTGTGTGGATTATCCGAGGAATGAAATGTATTTATCTGCAATGATGTGAACTGAATGATCTATGGTTGTGATGTTGGATTTTTAGTTGTTGCTTTACTTGTTTGGTTGGCGTTTATAACAATCGGCCTCGGACTTCTCAACGTTTCTTGGTGTTCTCGTGTAATGATTTACCCCCTATCCACTGTATCTTTGTTTCCCACTTGACCGTGATGGCTTTGATATCATGTGTTTTGAACTTTTACTCCATTGTTAGAATGGAGAGGAAGCTATCTAGAATAAATGATGCTTATTGTTATGCTTGTTTTCGCTTGCAATTTTTATACATATATCTCCGGAATTCTACTAAAGAATTTATGTTCGCTTCATTTTCCTGTGGTTTTTTCTTTCTTTCTTTGTATCTCGTGTTCATTACTAACGCACGTAATATATTACCCTTTAGCTCCTTATTAAATTAGTGTAAATATTATGCGTTTTACTTTAGTCTAAACCAAAGTGGATAAAGTTGGTCATTGACATTTGGTAATTCTTGCTCCACATTCGTGTTTCTGATTATTAAGAAAATGTAACAAAGATAAAATACAAACTTGTTTTATAGCTATGTAACTAATCATTGTTGTTATAAAGGAATGCATAACTAATCATTGTTGTCATAAAGGAATGCATCTCTCTTTCTATAAGTTTAAACCAACCAACTCTTAAAATAAGCTGGTACAAAGAGATGTTACCACGAACAGCAGGAAAATGATTTGGGCTACTAGGTCTTGTTTGGATAACATAGACGGGTTGTATGATCTCTTATTTGAGAGTGAATCAAAGGAGTTGTCCTAACCTGCAGAAATGGCCTGCCTAGTCTTCAGAGTTTATGGGTATTCTATCTTCACATAGAACTATAGCAGATTTCTTCAACCTTCATTCTACTTGAAGGCCAACCAATTTGTTCTAGTTTTGGTAGAGTTTGCCTCCAGTTTCTCTATCAATGATGTTTTAGCCAGTGATGTGTTAGCCAGTTGTACTCCTTCTCTATTATTGATGTGTTAGCCAATTGATGTTTGTCACGCACTTTTCAAATCTTCCAGCAAACTCAAGAATATACTTTAGCGTTTAAGTTTCCAACTCTTTAAAGTCAAACCAATATATGTACATGTAACATGTTATAATCTTGTTACTTTCAAATAATATCATTTTATACATCACGTTTTAAGCTTTTCTATTTATTTTTCTTAGTCTTAATTTTTTTTTTAAAAGATAACTCTGAAAACCATAAGAATATTATTTTTATGAGTCGACGAAAAAAGAGACCCATGCAAAGAAGGAAAAAAAAAAGAGTTTGTCTTCGCTTAAACGCCAAAACAAGAACGGGTTCTGATAGCTGCGACGTTAAGCAAAGAATTTATACATGAAGTATATTATATAGTTTCATTCTTTTCAAATGTTTAGAAATTAATGGAATCCAATGCATCGAAGGCACACCAGCTTCACCTGCAAACTCTTAAAACCATATGTGATCAACTTACAAACTTCGCACTGATGACAATGTCATTAGCTTACTCTCTACCATCAAAAATAATAAATGAGCTCTTTTTCAGATTCATATCGTTATAAACTATCTGGATTCATTGAGATTTGAGACTCTTTTTATGTCGATTTATTCTTATTGCTTGATCTCTAGCTTCATAAAGTGTTCTTGTTTAATTTCACACTTGCTTTCCTCTGGTTTATTCCTTTTTGATTGTGAAGTACTAAAGTAAATAACATCTCTCGATCCCTAAAATGTTTTATGTGTCGTGTTTAGACTCTCTTTTCCTCACATATTTCTTTCGTTACTTAGATGTATGTGAGCTAAAACAGCAAATCTATAAGCGTTGGGAACCTTTTGATGTCCCAAGTGGAGTAGGATAGTAAGTACGTAGAATTACCGTAATGATTAGGGCTATGTCTTTTTTTCATTGTTTGGATAATGTAGATGGTCGGCATGACTGAGAGTGATGCAGAGGAGTTGATCAAGGCTACTCCTACAAACCAGCAGAAATGGCCGAGTCTTCATAGTTGTATGGGTATTCTATCTACGCATAAAACTATATAAGCTTCCTTTAACCTTACTTCTACTTTAAAGCGTAGCAGGCCAATCAATTTGTTCTAGTGTTGGCAGAGTTTGCATCCTATTTCTCTATTATTGATGTGTTAGACAATCGATGGTTATTACGCATGTTCAAATCTTCCAGCAAATTTAGCAAAAAAAAAAAAATCTTCCAGCAAATTCAAGAATATACTATAGCATTTAAATTTCCTAATTAAGTTTCAACTCCTTTAAGTCAAACCATCTACATGTAATTTTTGTTATAATCTTGCTACTTTCAAATAATATCATCTTATACATCACATTTTTAAGCTTTTCTATTTAATTGTCTCTGTATTCAAGTATTCAACTATTTAAAATAAACTCGGCATGTATATATCTTCTGGCATGCTTAGAGGATGTCCATCGCTAGGTTTTTAGTGCAAATTTCAAAACTAATAAGAAAATTAAAAGAAAAAGAAATAAAGAGAGATGCAAAGAAAAAAAGTGTCTGGAGTTCTAAAAACACACTACGTATTCGAACATCATCTGCCAGCTTTCCAGAGGTGAATGGTTTTATTCTTTCCAAATTATTAAAATTTAATAATGTATTAAAAATATATTAAAATGATAATAATTAACCACTGAAATGTTTGTTTTGGATCTCTACCCGTTTAGGCTGCTTCTGTTGTCTTTTTGCATTGCTTACATTTATTATCCATATATTTTTTGTAAAGGCTTTTTGGTGAAAGCTGAATTCAATGATACAAAACATTATAGAAAGCAATAGTCAAATCTTTGTGTAGTTACACTGCCCTTCTTAATAAAATAGAAATACATTTACAAAATAAGAAAGTAAAGAAATTTCTTTGAAAAATTCATAGAAAATATACTATTAGTGGAAAAAACGAAAGAGTATTTACATCTTCTAAACATTATCTGAGAATTGATTTCCATATGTTCTCTGTACAATCATTTTTACAAGAAAAACTAGGATGAGAGAACATATGAATATATTTAATGTTACATTTATATAAGGAAATACATTGTATGCAATCGGTTTTTTATATAATTACATATTAAACCGATTTAAATTTTGTTTAATCAGGACCAAAACTGATGTTGTCTAGTCATTATAGACAACATCACTGATCCTTGCCATACTGTAAAAAATCTATTATCGTGTGAGAGCATATAGGGGGTGTAATGATACCATTCTTTATCGTCTTTACTCTATAGATAAATGCGAACTTTGTGAATTAAAAAAGTATTGCTCCAACAAATATCAAAGTTGTTGTTGTTGTTGTGTGTTTAGAAATAGAAAGAATAGGTTATTTTAATATTATATATTATTATATATGCAACATCATTTCTAAAATTGTGTTGATTTGGGCCTGGGCCAGGGCCCATGGAACTAAATTGACATATTTAAAAGGCAAAGAGTACCGAATAATAAAGAACAATAGTCGAAACCTAATTGCCGACCATGACGACGAACCTAAGAGCTTTGGTCGCGAAGGTAAATCTCGCGAACCAAACAGATTGCGATGTTCTGTTTTCTGCGCGATCTAACATCTGATTTTTTGTCTGAATTTTATGTTCACAGGCATACCGCCTTCGTCAAGGCCGTACTTTCTCTTCCTCCTCCGCTCACAATCCTATCGGCAACAAAGGTTTGCCACTTTCTCTCTTTTCCCCTGATGAATTGGGTGTTGTATTTGGAGGGAAAGCCTAAGTTTTTTTTTTTTTTGCTTGATGATTTTAGGGGAAATTTCTATTTACGAGTGGCTCTTTAGTCGAGGTTTGGTAACGTTAGCGGGGTTCGGCGTAGGTAAGAAGCGGTGCGTGAGAGAGAGATTCTATACTTTTTTACTTACGCCTCGAATTAGATTAATAATCAAGCTTTGTTTGTTGTGTTTTTTTTTTTTTTTTTGTATCAAGCTTCTTTCTTTACGGGCGATAGTGTTTCCAAATTTGATGAAGAGCTGAAAGCGGTAAACTAACAAAACACCATCATCGCAATGCAGTGCAGTTGACATGGCAATATAGTGTTTTAGTCCTCATGAATGATCATCTTGTGTTTTCAGATTGACAAGGAAGCTGTGGAATTCTTGGAGAAGAGGGGAAAGCTGCCACCTGGTTCTTTGGACGATATGTACAAATCCTAATTATCTCAAAGTTCAAACAAAACCGGCCCTTTATTTTGGGTTCTTAGTTTGTCTCCCTAATTTGTCATTTTATGTCTGGTTTATGTATGAGAGTCTGCTTACGCGCATCGTTTCCATGGATTTGTTCTCTCTTGTGTGGTTTATAGTTCATGTAATGGAGTCTATTTATTCCCTTTGTTACCTAGGATTTTAGTTACAATAATGTGACCACTTAATGCTCCAAGTATTTCCCTCTTCGTTATTTCCTTTTCAATACCATAGTATGTTGTAACAGGCCAAGTCCTCAAAGTGATTCACTCATTCAAGTCGTTTCCAGAAACTGAGACAAAGTGATCGGCTCGGTCTCCTCAATCATTTTCCTTCTCATGAACCAATCAAAATCGATCCTACTAAAGCTATCGGATATATGTTTGGTTCATCTTCCTCCACACGCAATCGATCAAGAAGGATAGTCATCAATGACTCCTCCATCGATTTCATAGTCCGCTTCGTCTCCGTCGTTTGTTTTTCTGCATCCGATCTCCGCTGAACCAAACGATTCAACATAGTTTTCCAGCTGATCAACGTGATCCACCTACTCTGCCAACGCCGCACTCAGCTCTCCACACACTTTGCTTCCGATGTTCCCATTCTCGTTGCCTCGCGTTCTCCGATCGCTCACCCCACAATACACAGTATCTCTAGTGACTCTCTTCTCAAGATCTCACTCTCCACAATAGTATGTGATCCAGCCCTATTCAGCAACAAACAAATAAGTTGAGGGTTTGGTTTATGGGTTTAGGATTAAACAAAGTGGACTTTAAAATTTACTAAAATGTGTTTATGATTATGTTTAAGTCAGTGTTTCAAAAAAAAAAAAGATTATGTTTCAGTCCAAAAGAAAGAAAGACCCAACAAGTATCTATATTTCTTTGTCGAATAATATATCAAATAGGATAAGATCCGCATCTTGTATAGAGTGAGATATATTATTAAAACATAAAACATTTAGTATTGACAAATTTAAAATTTATATATGATCGAATTTTTTTATATATATACAATTTTGAATTGTTTACATAATATCTATATGTTAGGCCGAGAACAATTGTAATTGGAATTGTGGATTAAAAACTTAAAATTTATAATGGGTTCGATACATTTGGATATTTTCTTCTACTAACTTATTGATTAATAAGATTTATTTACATTAACTACTATGAAAATTCATTATTAGCGTTTTCGTAAGCTACGAAAAACAATTAGTCAATTCATTCTAGGGTGTCAAAGTTTTTTTTAATCTTCAATATAAATTTCCTAATTTAAATTCTAAAGAACTGTGTAGCAAGAAAAAATATTCGATATATAAGTTCGTTAGGTAATAACATTTTCTGTATTTTCATTTTATTTTATTAAAGAAACAACTTAATTATCCTTACCTAATTTCCATTATACTATCCCTTATATATTATTTTAGGAGCATTATAAATAAATAACCTTTAGTTCATGTGTTATTTACAATAGTGTCATTTCCTATGTGTCATCACTACATGCTCTCTCACAACATATTTTCAAAGACCCTTAGTTAACTAGAATAATTACAATAGATGTCATTGGTCACTAAATTATAACTTAACTAATATACTCTAAGCTTTTTCCTAATTGACTAACCTAAGATACAATGCCTACGATTGATGTTTTCCCATTATTATTTACCATGTACTACTACACGGATTATTAGTCAAATGCATTCGATTTACTCATCCGAAAATCACAGAGATTTTAATCATATATCATATGTTTCATAATTATTTAAAATACTATGGTATGTATCCTACACTTTGTTTCATACGGACGAATTATATAGACATTTTGGATGAATTATCTTAACATTTTGTTTCACCCGTATCTAGCATCATTATTTTTTTCATGTAATATTTTTTTCATGTGATATTTTCATGTATTGGTAAATTACATGTAGTATTCGATATACAAATTGCTAAATCACTGATATTTGAGAGATATTATCAAATATAAAATAAAAAATCAAACGAGTTGCTTGCTAAATAATTTTTTTTTACAAAACTGTTTCCTAAATAAAATGTTTTCTTTTTGTAACATACACATTACCTTAATATAAATAAAATTTGGTTTATCATACGTATTACCCGCATCCTAGACTTTGTTTAGGATTTATCTTTAAAAAACTGCTAAATACCAATTTCATGTATTATTTTATATTTCCTAAATAAAATGACGACTCTTTTTTTTTGTGAAATACTATTTTCATGTATTATTTGAGAGATATTATCAAATATAAATTATAATAAAACGAGTTGCTTGCTAAATAAAAGTTGGTTTATCTTTCAAAAACTGTTTCCTAGATAAAATGTTTATCTTTTTGTAACATACGTATTACCATAGTTAGTTTATCATACGTATTACCCGTATCCTAGAATTTGTATAGGGTTTATCTTTACGAAACTGCTAAATACTAATTTCATGTATTATTTTATATTTCCTAAATTTTATGTTTTATCTTCTTTTTTGTAACTTAAAATCATAATATAAATCATTATAAATCTTAATGGTTTCATATCATCAAATCAAATGATCCATTGAAAGACTTTAATAAGAGATATTATCAATATGAATTCTCTATCACGAGTTACTTGCGTGACAAACAACGTGATTAAGCTTAATCATGCCTTGGATTCGGTTGTAATAAATAAAAGATCTTCAATCCTCTGTCAATCACGTAGGAAGATTACTGGTTTTAATTGTATTCTCCTCAATTTAACACAAATTAGGAATGTAAATACGGTTATGACTATATATTGTTTATATTCGTAATTTTAAAAAACTCTTTTTATGGTATTACACATTCGTAGTAGGCGATGAATCTGTCAAAAATATAGAAACTTAACGATCATAGAGATTCAAATTTAGAAAGTACATGTGATACGTATGTGATTGATTTTTAAAATTAATTTGGTGATAATCACATACTAGGTTAGTTTCCTTTAATACAACAAACAAATCATGTAATATTAGCAACAAAGCAATCGTGTAAAATTAGATTTTATATGTTATATTTTTCAATAACCATTTTTTTTACATTTGATTAGAGATGAGCATTCGGGTTTCATTTGGTTTGGTTTGGTTAGGTTATGTGTGGTTATTTTTGGTTCGGATCTTTGCAGATTTGGTTCGAATCTTTGTCGGTTCGGTTTGGGTTTAGGTTTGGATAATCCATTTATTTATTTTTAAAAATAAAAGTTCATATATTATTAAAATTTCTCAAATCTAAAAATAATATAATATAAAACATATAATTTTGAATAATGTATGCCAAAATACTTAAACTTAACATAGAAATTGGTTTAGCTTAAATATTTGGATATAAAATCAATAGATATTGTAAGTATTTTTGGTATTCTGATTATCATTAAGCTATTTTAAACATGTGCTTTTTAACTATTTTATAAAGTATTTTGGACAATTTAATAACATCTTATGTATTTTATATATTCTTTTAAATATTAAATTTAAAAATAATTAATATATTTAAGTATATAAATCTGATTCGAATATATTTAGATACCTAAAATATTTTCGGTTCGGATCGCGTTGGGTCGATCTTCTGTTTCTCTACTTAATACACTGTGGCATTACTCCACACATATATAAATCGAACTCAAATATCTGTGTCAGTAAATTATAGATCGAAAGTTAAAACATATACAAAACATATGTGAGCAAATCAAATTAGTAGATCGAAAAGACAAAGGCTTAAAAGTGAAATTATATGTGGAGATGCGATCAATCAAAACTAACTCATTTCATATCTTAGTCCCCTTTTCTCCTTTCGTTGATACTTTCGATGATATTGTGGCTTCACAAAAACAAAAATATCAATAAACATGGCCCGATACTCAGCAACTTATATTAATGGTTCATAATCTATAAAATTGTAGACTTATGAGTTATAACACAATATAATTATGGTTGAATGATCAAAGTTAATATTCAATAATCATAAGTATATAAATTTTATCCCGCGCACATGCGCCAGTAATCACCTAGTATATGTGTATAACATTAACGTTAGCTTTTTCATCCATTTTAACCATAAAACACCGAATGTATATGATTTATTTCGGTTCGGTTCAATCGAAACTTCAATGAGAGTTAACTAACATCAATAATAGAGAGACTGTATATTATACATGTTTTATATTGACATGGTTTTCTTATATTTTTGTTTACAATATAAACGTTTTGTTTATTTGTTTATTACATAAGTTCCAAGCATATCATTGTCTATAACAAAGAATAACAACAAAACTAATTTAGAGATTCCTGATTACTTAGCTTATGGGATGAACAAAAAAACAAAAACTAACTTCATTTTTTTAGTTTTACTGAGCGTTTTCTATGAATTTAGACAAATTGTATACAAACTATATTGTAATCCACGAAGAATCACATTTGCCACATTCTTCTTTCAACCTTAGTCATAACACAATTGGATAACCATCAATGTATTATGCTGAAGAAACTTACACTATTGGGTTAATACCTTTTTCAGTTTTTAATTGTATGTGCTGTTTGATCAAAATGTCACCTTCCGAAATATACATCTACATCTATATCTATATTTTCTATATTAGATATGAAAATTTATCATAATATGATTACATTAGGGCGTAATCATATTGTACTCGTTTGCGTTTTGCTAAAAAGCCAATATGTACGTTTCAAAGATATTTCTTTAGCCAGTATGTTTGTTTGCTAATATCAAATCGATAGGGCCAATAGGTTCGAGTTAATTATTGCTAAACCTTTTGTATACCACATGCCCTATTATATAAAGGCATATGCAAACTTTGTAATATTCATCAAACTTTTAATCGATTGTTCTTGATGAACATTGTAATCGATTGCTAAGAGAGGGATCTCTGATGCAATTCCTCTTAACTGATTGTGAGCCGACGCTCATGGCTAAAGAGACCACAAGCACAAAAAGCCTTCCACAACTCTTGGTGTATCCTACACGTCCACCACTTGGCCATTCTAGTCCAAGACTATCCAATCTACCAGCCTCTGAGTGTTTAAACCGTTGGACAGGTTCTATCATAATGTATCAATTGGAACCACTAAGCTCATACATTGATGAAGGCTCACCTTCACTTTCTCTCCTTATATGTTCTATAGTTTCAGTGTTCTAAAGTATGGTTTAGGTGGTTGTCCGTAATCCCCCGCATCTTTTCATGTGCTTTTATACGAATTTATATAATTTGGGTGGCCGTTATGCATCTACGCAGACGTCTAGACGGATTCAAGAAAAACTAATTTTATTATTATTATTATTATTATTATTATATTAGTGTTATTGTTTATATTAATTGTTACATATTTTATGTATATATAACTAATAAAATTAACAAAGTAAGTAATAAAACAAGTATTAAAAGATATAAAAAATACTATGCTTATTAAAAATAAGATTTTTCGGTTTGTTATCCAGTTTGACAATATTGGATACTTGATCTTTTAAAGCTAAACAACGTAAGTAACATGTATAAACCAAAAAAAAAAAAATTATAGCATGCTGATTTTCAAAATTAAATAAACCAAGATTTTGAAACTTTAAAAAACGCATGCCAGCATTGCTTAAGAAAAAAAATTGTGAACGAGTTAGAAGTCAAAGCAAACTGAATAGTTAAAATTTATTTAAGGCTAAATACTTGACTTGTGCTTGCAAATTTTTTATTTAAGATAGTTAGTATTTGGTTCGATTGTACTTAACTATCCGACCGCTTATAACTGTCGTACTAGATTGACTCGACCGAGTATAAATATCTTACAGTTTCAAGATTTCTAGACGGTAAGAGTCATCACCTTTTTGAAGAAGAGTATTAGGGATAAATTATCCCACAACGAAAATCTAGTGAAACATTAAATAATATATAAAAGCTTAAGATCAATTCACTTATCACCAATTTTTTTTAATTGAAAGTCCATAATAAACAGAAATCTAATAATTCTACTAATTAAACTGCCAAATTTCAGATGTATATCTTACAAATGGCCTAGCAGAGCACTATCCACTATGATGCTGAAAGAAAATGCAACTAGTTTTGTATATTAAACAACATTTGAACTACATCTAAAAGGGTAGCTTTGATTCACCAAACTCAGAAAAGGGTTTTGTAGATACTTCACATGCAATGGATCATCATATAGATTTCTTTCTGCTTCCAGAAACAGGAAAAAAAACCATTAACTAACACTTAAAATAAGTGGGCAGAAAATTCTTTATATACTACTCTCTCTCTCTCTTTTTAAATGTATGATATTTTAAAAAACTTTGATGTTCTAATGTATAAGATGTTTTCATTTTTCTAGATAATTTTTACTTTATTAAAAACTGTGTACCCAATTATATATAATAATCTATTTTATAATTAGGTTGAATATCATTAATTTAAAGTTTCAATACTATTTTATAGACAAAAGTTAAGTTTCTTAATATACATGTATGTGTTTTTACTTTAACATCTTATATTTAGCAACAAAGGGATTAAAATATAAGTCATTCAACTTATTCCGTTTTGACATGTCTCTTATCCTTCAATTTTCAAAAAGATAAATATTTAAAAGAAGATTTTGAATCAAATTAACATTTGATTTCATATCCACTTACAACGAAAAAGAGAAAAAATTGTTTTAATTGCTGCTTCAGATGTTACATGCACGATCTCCACCTCATCATCCTACACAAAAATCACTTTATTAAAGTTTTTTTTAAATTCAAAATATTTATAAAAATGTCCCATATGAAAAAAAAAATTGTTTATAAAACGGTTTCAAGCAGTTTAATCAAGCATGTCTGGATATACCTTGAGGTGAAACTTTTTAAAACAAAATTTAAATACAAGAAAATAATTAATCAATTAAGTATGTTTACATCTATATTATTGGTCAACCAAGTATAGTATCTAAAATTACTTTTACTATATTTAGTTAGTGATAGATATACTAAAATATCACGTTATCATAATTTTGCTTCTAATTATTCAAAATTTACTTTTCGATAAGATAATTATTGATTTTGTGGTAACAACGTGTTAAGATAAACTATAAGAGAAGGTTTTTGTTATTAATTAAGAAAAAACATTTTGAGTTCATTAAAAACAATGAAAGAATACGACTGAATAAATACAAAAAAAACTATAGATAATTCATTTATTTCCTTTCAATCATTTATATATTTGATACTGTTGTGACGTAGTGATTAATTTAAAGTAAAATTTAAATATAACTGAAATTTAAATCATGTAAATAAATAATTCAAAATCATTTAAATTTGATAAAATCGATCTGTTTTCGCATAGATGAGTAAGATAAGTGAATATAGATTGTAAAATTGAATTATTTTCAAGTAATGTTGGTATTTTTAGAAGTAAAACTTGGAATCTTAAATATTTTTTGAAATTAAAATTTGATATACAAATGTTAAGTTTTGTATATACTCCTTCCGTTTCGATTTATTTGTCGTTCTAGAGCAAAATTTTCGTTTCAAAATAAGTGTCGTTTTATGATTTTAATGTAAAATTTATTAATAACATTCTTCAATCTATTTTTTATTGGCTTTAATGTGGTTAGGTGTATTAATAATTGTGTTTTTATTTTGGAAATATGCAAAATTAAATGATTTTTTAATATGTATGCATAAATCTAAAACGACAATTAAAACGAAACGGATGGAGTATTACATGTTTTATAAGTTGATTATACTTTTCATTTTAGTTGTCTTTTTAGGCTTATGCACAGAGACTAATACAACATTTAATTTTGTACATTTCAAAATAAAGACATCATTACATATACACCTAACCATAAACAATGTAAAAAAAAAAAAAAAATATTATTCATAAATTTTAAATTGAAATTCTAAAACAACATTTATTTTGAAACGAATTTTTTACTTTACAACGACAATTAAACTAAGTCGGAGATAATCTCTACTATATAAAAGACACTAATTTGGAGACTTCTAAAGATGTCCACCTAGGACAAAATATTTAGAACCAATCAAATTGCCAACTCATTCAGTGTAAAAATAATTCTATAAATCTATAAATCAATGCCTCTCTTCAGTTTCCTCATCGGTTGAGTTCTCCCCATTAATAACAGATCTTTCCAACTTTTGTTTCTCTACCAGTTGAAATTTCCACCATTATATGTTCTGTGATTTTCTTAACAATAGCCACTATTGGATCCTTCAAATCACTGATTTTAAAGTTGACCAAGAGAATTCACGATTAGTAAAATAATATGCACTAATAGAGAAACAGAGAGAAAGAGATACATACTTCAACTAGGGGTGGGCATTTTATCCGTTAAATTTGATTCGATTTGTTATTCGTTTCGATTCAATCCAAAAATCCGAATATCCGTAAGTCTTCGAAGCAAAGCAAATATTAAAATTCAATATCCGTTAAAAACGAAGCAAATCACAAATACTAAATTTTTTAAAGGCGAATATCTAATCCGCTCCGGTTTTTATACAAATAAATGAATATCTACAATTAACTATGTATAAATTTTTACTTCAACATATATTTGTGTTATTTATAAAAATATATAATGTATTAAATTAAAGAAAGAATATAAAATCTTTCTAAAAACTATAATTTTCTAAAATTATGTGTTTTTTATCAAAAAAGATTATTTTATTATAAAAAAATATGGAACATATAATTCCACTAATTTTCACTTTTGGTTTAATATTATGTAAGAATAAAAAAAACAAAAACATGTATAATTTTGTTAGATTTACGTGTATAAAACATGGTGTATGAGATATCCGTAGATATTCGCAAATATTTAAAAAAGTTCCGAATATCCGTAAAACCGAATATCCGTATTTCTCCGAAGCAAAGCAAATCGGAAAATCAGATATTCGTAAGATACGAAGCAAATCGCAAATACCAAAAAATATGGTACTATCCGATCCGTGCCCACCCCTAACTTCAACGGTCAATCCACCATCCACTTCTTCCTCGGAGTCTGAGTCAGAAATATTCTCCTCAGAGGCTCAGATAACATCTGATTCTGTAGATTCACATTGGTCTCTCTCTAACCTGAAGAAAAGCAGCACACACGTTTAATGTCAACAGTAAAAAAAGAAGAATTTAATACGCAGGAGAAGATTACTACTATCACGTATCAACAACACAAGAATATCCTTACACACAGACATTGGAAAATAAAAATAAAATTGTACCTGCTTTGTGGAGTAGAAGACTAATCTGACGACCTAGCAAAGATCTACCGTTAAAGGCCACCGCCTTAAAAGTAGAAAAACAATGTAATCAGTAATCTTTACTTGTCAAATGAAATGCGATCATACTCCCTCCAAAGTTTTTTAGATTCGTTTCATTACTACTTTTTGACATGTTTAACATTTTAAACATATTAATTAAAACAATTAATAGTAAAATAAATTGTGTGTTTTCAACACTACTTTTTTAATACTACTTTTTAAAAGAAGTTGTGTGTTTTCACTACTAATTTTTAACTTTTTGACATTTTAAACATATTAATTAAAACAATTAGTATTAAAATAAATTGTAATTTATGGTATTGAAAGAGTGTTATTTTTGTATTGTAATTTGTAAATTTATTCGTGTATGAAATTCTAGAACTTTAGGAGAATGGCAAAAGATTCCTAGTCTCTAACCTTGTTAGCTTCAGTCGAAGCAAGCTTAACATAGGCAAATTGACAGAAACGGCCATCGCGTCCAATAGCCATTGAAACATTAACAAGTTGGCCACCTTCTTTGAAGAACTCCTGGCTGGAGGTAACAATAGTACGGTAAATGAAAAAGTTTAAAAAAACGACTAAAGGTGTGTTATACTTACATATCTAATCTTTGACAATTGTATACGAGATTGTCAACTTAGATTGTTTTTAATATTCTATTAGTAAAAGGTCTTGGTGGCTGTCGCTGAAACTCAAATCATAATACACAAAAAGTTAACTTCAAACATATAGCAAATACAAGTTACTTAAAGATCTGTACAAGAAACAGGAACAGAGGGGGTAAGAAGAAGACCATAATTAAGAAGAAGAAGATTATCGTGTTTGAGGAGGATCCTATGGTGAATAATTAAACAAGGGGGCTAGGTTTTTCGAGGGGATGTAAGAAATAATTCGGCTAGGGGCCGAGGGCTTTTGGAAGATGTACTTATAGAGTTATAGTTTTTTTTTTTGATCAAAGAAGATGTACTTATAGTTATCGGGAGAAAATAAAAAAAGAAGAATGTAAATATAAAAAGAAAAAGAAAAGAGAGTTCACGAATTCTATATGCATTTTTATTGGCAGTGAAAATGCTTATTGGATTAGAGGTTTAGAAAATTTTACAAGTTTTTAGATTTGATGGGATTTTAGGTGAATTTTGAAGATATCGGAATTTTCTTTAAATGATAGATGTTTTGATAAGATTTATGCTACAATTTTCAAGTATTTTGAATAATTAATGCTAATGAAAAATATGATTAAAGTTCTAAAATAATTAAGTTTTATATTTATTTTTCAAATAAAATATAAAGAAATTGGAAATTTGAATAGATATGAAAAATTAAGATATTTGAGATTTTTTTTTCAATTGTGAATGATTATTTTAAAATATATATAATACTTAAAATCTTTCAATAATTTATATCTAAATCTCTATTTTTAATTTTCCTTCGATTCAAGCCTCTATCCCAAGTAGCCACCTTGAATCATTTATGATGTATAAATAACACAAGAAGAACAAGGAAGAAATATACAAAATATAAATTATATACACCAAGAACCATGGGACTAGCTAGGACACTTCTTACCAGTGTTCTAAAATGCGCTAGACGCTCATTACGCAGAGATGACTGTATAGCGTATAGCCGTATAGGCGGACGCCTAAACGGGATATATACGGATATATAATTTTATACAAAATATAAATATAAAATTAACATACATACATTAGTTTTAAAAAATGAACATAAATATATTTAAAATACAATTTTTTGTATAAGTATATAGTTTAACATATATAAATAATCTTAAATTATAAAAATTAAAATCATTTTAAATATATAAAGATGACAAATTTAAAGTGATTTTGCAATAATTAAACTAATATCTACAATCATATAAACACATAAAATAAGTAAATTTAATATAAATAATAACACTAATGTAATATAATAATAATATTAATAATTTTTTTTTGAATATTAATGTTCAAAATCCGCCTACGCGTCCGCGTAGACCGCATAATGTCCGCCTAAACGCTATTATGCGTCCGAATTATATAAATCCGCATAAAATACTGTATAACGTGAAAACCGTACGGTCGGCTACCGTATAGCGTCTAGACGCTGCCTATGCGGACGCCTAGGCCGTATTTTAGAACACTGCTTCTTACAAAATCTGGATACAAAGTTCAACAAGGCAAGACCTAAGTATTCATTAGCGGGAGTGCCTTCAAGCTGTATTTCATGCTTGCAATGGCCTGAATTCTGAACTTACGAGAGTTAACAAAATTATCCAAACTTTTTTTTTTTTGAATGAATTTTAAACTGGATTCAAAACAAATAAAAAGAACTTTTTTACAATGAGATACGACTTTGTTTGATAATAAAAATCTTAAGCCTAATTAATTTCCTTTCCTAGAATCATCTAGACGCAAACCACAGTTGCATCGCCTAACAAAATTATCCAAACTTTTTTATAGTCAGTTGGATATATTTAAACACGAGCCGAGTCTAGCATTTATCCGTTCGGATAGTGATTCTATATGTCGGTAGCACTCTCCACAAGCTTCTCATCTTTATCTTTAATGATGACGATTTTACAAGTATTTTATCTAGGCATAAAACTGTAGAAGCTTTCTTCAACCTTCCTTCTACTTTAGAGCTTGGCAGGCCAATCAATTTGCTCTAGTGTTGGCAGAGTTTGCCTCATCTTTCTCTATTATTGATGTGTTAGACAATTATACTCGTGATCGGCTTATAAAATAAAATATTGAGTTTGAGAGAGATAAGCACTCAAGTTGCAACCGGTTATGAACTATAATGAGCATGCTTAAGTTATATAATAAAAATCTTTTTTTTATTGTGTTCTTTCTCTTTGAATTTGATTCCTTTGTCTCTTTTTCTTCTATAATATCTTGGATCATCTTTAGGAACATATCATTCTTTCCTCATCGCTTCTTACACGCCCCACAAGTGCATCTCTCCATCCCCTTTTCTAGTGACTGCACATGATAAACAATCAACGAAAATAAAGCATTAACTAAGAAAACGTATTTGGCAGAAAAATACTAAGCAAATATCTATGTTTTGAAATCTCATGTTCCAATTGTATGGCTTTTATAGACAGAAGTCCAACTCGAGTGTTTTTTCATATACTACTTCAATAAGACTATCATGTGAATTTACATTGAACCTCATAATCTAAGGTTAACCTCAAACATGCACAGCCTATATAACCACTTATTGTATGATATTATACATAACTATCTATTTCTATGTGATTGTATACATAGAGCGACTATTTATGATTTTTAACGTACATAGGGCAACTATGTATCCAGTGACCTGCTTTAAACTCCCTATTGATGTCATGATTTTTTCTTTTAGAAAAGTAAGATATATGTATGAGATCATTCACGAAAACATAAACTAATTACCGCAAAATTTATAGTTGTCATGTACATTTTGCTGTATAGAATGTTATAAGCACCTGAGTAAAGGTTGATTCATGATTTGATCAACTGTAAAATAACTGCTATATTACCATTATTGCTTTTTCAACACACCAGAATATGGTTGAGTTAAATAAAAGTAGCATTTTCTCAACATGCATATAATAGTAAGGATTAATTAATATGATCATCTTCACTTCAGTTTGAGACAATGTCATATATCGAGTGCACAGAAAGACGCACCTCTACTTGGTGTTGAAGACTTTTGATATGCTCAGCAGCCAAATCCAACATTTCTGCGTAGCTCGTTTGCTTCAAAAAGAAAAAGTCAACATTATTTTTAGGTATATATGTATATATAATCTCCTTGATTAGACCTAAATTAGATATAAATTATAATTCATATCTCTCACATTGTCTATATTAGGCACCAGTTCTTGTAGCTTCTTCAGCTTCCCGCTTATTCTCGTTCTTCTATCCTACACAGAAAACTTGATCATACCCTTGCTTTCTTCGGGTTTCACATATAATCATGTTGTACGAATATATATCGTTACTCATGTAATAACATTAATATCAAATCAGTAGAATACAACTAACCCTTTCAGCTATACTACGCGGGTGAGTAGCACATCCACGCTTGGCCCTAACCCTGCAGGGCACCGAGCCCTCTGGGATGTTCATCAAACTCTCCATTCTCGCCATTTCCAGAGACGTTTGTGGCATGCTTAACTAAAAAATCAGAACCATACCAAACATCAGTATAAAGCTTTATAAACATTTGTGAAAATATTAATAAATCAATGATACTTGATAGTACCTTCTCTAAAGTATGTATATGTATTAGACAACACCACTCAACATACATGAACTTGTGACATACATTTTTATGGGCATTTATTTCAACTTGAAATCCCTTTTGCTAATTAACTTTATGGGTTGTCAAAAAAAAAAAAAATTAACTTTATGGAACTTAAATCTGATTTATAGACTACAGTCTACATACTAGAGTATATTACACAAAACCACTCAGCACAGTATAATATCATTTATTAACATACAACTTGTAAATCATACATATATAGATCAATCATAAACGTCTCCAAACTTAGAGAAACAATAATAAAAATACAAATCACATAACTTTGGACATATGCAATTTCCCCTCTTTTACCTAACAGATTCGAAGAATTACGACACTTTATTGCATAGACAATTAAAGTATTCAAGATTCATACAACACAAATACATATAACAACCACAAAAATATAGAGATACCTGAGTTTCTAAGGTAAAAAAGTCTGTGGTCTTGGACCGTTTTCCAGGTTCATCAATCGTGAAACTGATATGAGAAGACCTGTTCCAATTGTTATTATCATTTCCAAAACTCATACTTGTCGATGCGACACCGTTTGTAGCCGCCGCAGCCGCTTGTACCTCTGAGATTCTAGGTAGAGAGTTATGTTCTTGATAATTACTACTACTCCCGCCGGAGAATCTCAGCTCCGACTTCAACCTAGATGGCCCCCGCTCTTCTCCTCCTCTTCCTCCGCCGTATCCTCCGTTTGGCCGCCCTAGAGAAAAACCTGTTCCCTCTTCCATTAACAAATTTAAATCGAAAGAGATGTAATGCTATGTAGGGTTATTAACTTGTATCTATGTCAGTATTTTAATAACCAGTATGATTTTATAACGTATATATATAGATATACAAATAGAAGACAATGGGCCGTGTTCGAGATTCGAGGACACCTTCCTTTGTCTCTACTTAGATTTATTTATCGCCAATATGACAGAGAATAAAGATTCATGAAAAGAATCTTAGAAATATTCACTATTAGCATTCCAAACTATTATTATCATTTATTCTATTTAATAATGCAAGAGGGGTAAACTTTCTTGGGGCTCGCACATGTATTACAGTGGAAAATAAACCAGACGGATGCAATGAACAGAAGGTCAAATTGCGCAAAATTAATTTTATAAATTACTATTTGCAAGTTGCAACCAACAAAAGTAATACATCTATGTTATTATTCTTATAAAAATTAAATAAAATAAATCCATTTCTTATAGTAATAACAAGTAGGTGTATCCGAAAATCAAAATAGTGACTACGCTGAAGCCACGTCAGCAGGGTGGGCCGTATGGCTGCTTTGTCAGAAGAAAAAACGCAAGTGGGATGGATTTAATATTGCCAAGTAGACTATACTTTTTCAATGATTCGTTTTTTAAGATATACTTTTGGCAAGGGCATGTTTTATAATACACGCTATTGGCCAGTTACATTATTAAATTATACAACTTGCCTCTCCTGGAAATACATGTTCAATTGTTCATGCATGTAAAATGTATATATACGTACGTTTGTATACATGTATTTTCAGTATATATATGCACACCAAATCAGATGGCCAATGGTTCCTCCGAACATAAATGAAAGAGAAAGGTGTTAATAAAATCGATAGATTGATTAACCATATAAACCAAACAAAAAATCTACAGCAGGCAGATATTTTGATAGCTCTTATGATTTCGATTTTCAGTTAAGTTGTTGATATTATCATTGTTACTAATTAATTAGAAAACAAAAGTCGTATAAATTTTATATGTGGGGGAAACAGATAGACAAAATAATTAAAGTCATCGCAATCAATTCAATGTTACATGGTTTGGATTCCAGGAAGTCAAATTTACGTGTTAGACCAATTTACTTACCAACTCGTTTAATCAATACAAGTTTATTCAAATCCTACGTTTCATAAACTTCACATATTTGAACCATGCTGCAATACTCCCTCCGTTTTTCTTTTATAAGTGGTATTGAAGCATATTATATGACGTTTTTCGATTTTCTATATAAAATTTATTAACAGTTAATGTTGTATAACCAATGATAATATATCTTTTATTTTTTCATTGGTTGATTTGTGGTTATGTAAAAATTAATGATGTTTTTGTTTAGAAAATATAAGAAATTTATATTTTTCTTAATCTATATACAAGATTCTAAAACGACTTATAAAAGAAAATGGAGGGAGTAGTAAATATAGGTAATGATCAAATTAGACAAATTTGATATTATATCGGTTCTAATTGGTACAACTAAATAAAAATAACAATTTTGTATAAAATTTTAAATATAATTATATATATTCCTAATGAAACAATATAAAATTCAAAACATTGATTAACTTAACCAAATAATACTAATTATAATCTTATGATGTGCCTATGTGTAAGAGTGCATTTTAATTAGCATACCGTTGACTATACATGAAAATGTTGTGGTGGAAAATGTAAGAAACGCAAAAGTTACCGTTGGGATCAGTGGGAAGAAGTTGGTCATAGAATCCAGCCGGAGAGCTTCTGTGTCGGAACAAAGAAGAAGAAGAAGAAGCGCCGGAATGTCCGATGGTAGATGGTTCGCCTGAGAAGTAATGACCGAACCCGACGACGTTGGGATTGTGCTGTTGCGGCGGCGGAGGTGGAAGATTATGGTGAGTTTGAGAGCCGAGGGAGGAGAAACCACCGGTAGTTTCATCATATGGATTGTTCTCGGCGTCGCCGCCTTCGGTGGCGGTGGGCTTGGAGGAGGAAGGAGGAGGGTACATAATTTGTTTTTGCCTGAAAAGATAAACCCCACAAAAGTTAATCTGATAATCTTGAGGAGAGTCTTTAAGAAAGAAAGAGAGGAGAGGTTATGACTAGTTAATCGATTAAGTCAATAATGCGAAAGAGTTACTAAATATAGTTAGGGATTGTAAATTCATGAATTAAATTAGTAAAGGGGGACCAAATTAGAAAGGAGGCTTGTGTGTGTGCATGTGCTGTAAGTGCTTGACGAAGAGAGTCTTCTACTCACGGTCGTCAACGCATGTGCACCTCACGTGGTTGACAGTTGGAGATTTTTGACGTTCTTTAAATTTTAGTTAATTAAAGTTTTTCATATAACTTTTCATTTGTGGAAGTGGAAGTTATGGAAGATGGTTGGTTGGAGATTTTACGTAAAGAACTAAAGATGGTAGGTTTTTATTTATTTGGTACATGGTAATGAAGGAGATTTAACTTTATCTAGTGTACTTTCTATAAACATATTGTTTAATGTTCTTGATGCCTTGATGGTATCAACAGTAAAGTAAACGAATGCGATCGTGGGATATGATGTAAATTATTATTATTTTCTTTAAATAGAGTTGTTAATAGTTTCGAAATAAAATTTGTATGAAACTAAAATTTGATTTAGTCAAAAATAAAAACCTAAAATTTCATATATACACAAACAACCTAACATGATCGTTGAGCACAAGAGCAACTCCATCGGTGACCTCTTAAAGAGATTTTGTCTTTTAAGAAAAAATAAAAAATAATTAAGATTGGTGAGAGAGAATAGAAAAGATTTTTATCGTGGACATTTAAGGGTCGATTCTTAACTTCAAATGACAGATGTCAATGCATTACTGTCTCAATTGGTTTTACTAAATTAATGCATAATTAAATTATTTATAATAACATTATTTTTTTTTTGTTTTAAAAACTCTTACCGGTTACGACCAATGCTCTAAGTTATCTTCGGTTCACATTCACAATTATTGGCTTACTCGATAAAATTATATAACAGTCCTAGGGAAAACGGCTAATTCCTACTTCAACGTAGCTTTGCGGTCCCGATCAATACATATACCGGTCACCTGTGCTAAAACATCATCAACTCAAAATTATTTGAATTTCATACATCAACTAATAAAAATCGGTTTTTACATACATTGACTAACGTTGACCCAAAATCCGTGATTTAGCCGTTAATTAATGGTGACGTGGTATTGACGTGTCGTATAAATCAATTTAAAATATTTTTTATACAAAACGACGTCGTTTCATAAAATATTAAAAACTTTTAAGAAAATATGAACCTGGGGGTTGAACCGTGGTGGGAAGGGCGAGGTAAGACTTGGTGAATCGAAGCCAGCGAGCTATGAGATATTCTCATTATAGGTTCCACTATAAAACTATATTTCATATAATGTTCATATGTTTTCAAATTTTTATAAAATGTGAAAAATCCTAAAAATATTAATAATAAAATAAAAGGTATGTATTAAAACAAATTAAATAAATTCTTTTCATTCATTTTCATCAAAATTGTGGTCGAATATTTTTTTAAGAAAATATTTGTTTTATTGTCCATTTTACTCAAAGTAAATAATTCCATTTTATTCAAAATGTTAAAAAAATATTCCACTACAATTGTGATGAAAAATGAATGAAATAAATTTATTTAATCTATTTTAATACAAATCTTCCTTTTTATGTTTATTATTAGTATTTTTAGGATTTTCACATTTTATAAAAAAATTAATGTGGCGGATCTATTTATTATAGGCTAATATTGTATCATAACATTAAATGTAAGTGACAAGACAGTGAAGAACGTATGAATACTATATGAAATATAATTTTATAGTGGAACCTATGACGACTGTATCTCATAGCTCAGTGGTTTCTCGAATCACTCAAGTCTAACCCTCACCCTTCCCACCACGGTTCAACGCTATCCAAGCTCATCTTTTTTTTTTTTAAGTTTTTTTTTAAAATATTTAATGAAACGGCATCGTTTTGTATAAATAAATATTTTAAGTGATTTATACGACACGTCAATGCTACGTCACCATTAATTAACGGCTAAATCACGGATTTCGGGTCAACGTTGGTCAATGTATGTAAACCCGATTTTATTAGTTGATGTATGAAATTCGAATAATTTTGAGTTGATGTATGTTTTAGCATGTAA